>CALSBV010011010.1:6434901-6458247 GCA_943590825.1 Bovichtus diacanthus | reverse complement strand
AACCTTAACCATTCAAGGTCAATGCCTAACCTTAACCATCCTGCGAGAGTTTTGCAAATGTAGCGTTACCATCTAGACTTTTTTGCAGCCTGTGGCGGCTTTTTGTAATTGGTTTCAATGACAGTGAAGCGTTCTTCATACCGCTTTAGCGTCGCTGAGGACGTCGTATTTTCAGAACAAGACGTTGAGGACAGAGAAGCGATCAACGTCATTTGCGTTTTTTTCCACATTGTCCAATCAGGTGAATTGAGAGGACAGGGGATTTGTTAGTTACCTAGCAACAATGAAGTAGAAAATGTAGGCTTTATCAAAAAAAGCATTAGTGTACATTAAGCCTTGCGTTTTACAACCTGCAAAAAGCGCTCTGTCTGATCGGGGACAAAGAGGTATAAATAGTAAGTAAGTACTGTATTATTATGTTTAACTGCAAGGAGCAAATATTTGTTGAAAAAAATGCATTTTTGTTATGATTTCAATGCTTATTTTCCCCTTTTCTTTCGGAGTTGTATTGACCCAGTTTACACAGTTAAATCAATGAAATAGAAGAACTCCCCAAAATGTGGCTGTTTTTCATGCTGGGCACCCCAACATACCCCCCCTTTTTTTTTTGTCAGTAGGGAAAGAGCCGGCTGCATGTGTCCCCTCCCTGATTAAATATCCTATTGAACTACTCAGGAAGACAAATGATATAAAATGATGAGCTCTCGTAGTGTCACTCAGGCTGGCAGCATACATTAAAACATGACTTCTGTGAGAGATTAGAACTTAGCTGAGAGATAAAGAACACACACCAAGCTGACATTCACTCCCTGGTATAACAATCATTGAAATTCAAATTTACAGCGATCGTCCTCTGTGCCGACCGCCCTTCAGTGTTCGTGTAAAAAAGCTTTCAAAGTGCATCAACACTGACCTCTGAACTCACCGTGCTGACTGGCAACAGAGAACACCAAAAAACAAATTCGCTCGTATGTTCTCTCTTTCACAGTCATGATTTAAACATAAAACCACCACATGAGGATATTTCTGTACCAGAAAAGAGATGAATATTCATGCCTCCTCAGTCTATCTGTCGGAGCGGAGCTCATCAAAATGTGTCAGTAATTAATCTAATAAGCTGAAACATGATTTTACTGGACAGTACATTAAGTCTTTCCTCGTCTTTTTTTTTTCAAACTGAGTGAAGCAGCAGCAAGGGGGCCTGGTTATTATTATTCAGAAGTATATTATTCATCATTTAAAATCTTTAAAGCTTTTAGATGAATATAGATGAGGAGACCCCTGTGAAACTGCAGCCAAATGCTGCCATTCTGACAGGGATGCAATACATTGCAAAAATAAAACATCTCCGTCTTGACGTCTAATTCCCCGGTACTTATTGCACTTTAAAGCAATTCAAAACATCTGCCAAGACTGACCTGCTTTGTTTCCAAAGAAAACTTTACAACTGTTAAAGTCTTGAAAAGTATCTGATGTCATCTATATGGATAGATTAGATTATATGGTTTACATTTTTGCAGTGTACCTTTCCCCGGTTGCTGGATCAGGGGTAATCTGCATGTGTCACAGGTCCCACTTAATATTTTTAATGAAGCAAACATCATTAGCATTTAGAGATGTTTAAGTAGAAAGCTTTGCCCCTAGCGTCTAATGATACTAGACAAATAGCCGCAGTCGGCTCCTGAAGGTTTTCTTCTCCTCTTCTTTACTAATTATCTCCCCACCCCCTTTTACCTCTTTCACTTCTCTACTGTTTCCCTGTAAAATGTGATAATAATAATAATAATAATAATAATAATAATGAGTGAAGTTAAATGTATGTGATGTAACAAAAATTGTAAATTTCATGTAAAAATAAATTAATAAAAATAAACCAAACGATCTTAAGTTGTCACAGAAACAAGCGAGGCAAAGGTTAACAAAACTCAGTCTTTTGTAAATGTTTTTGACCGAGAGTTGTATGTTTTCATGTTCGAACTGAAAGTGTTCACAAAAGACATGTCAGGGCATCATCTCCCTCAGCGATGGGTTAACATTTCTTCTGGTTTGTGGGAATGTTTTTGCGGAACCGAGTCATTGCTCTTTTCTCGGAAAACAATTAAACCAAACCAAACTATCACGAAGGTTATTTGCTACTTCACTTCCTACCCACACATGTTTAATATAACTGGGAGCAATCTGTCGTGTTTTGGCCTTGTCTGTGTATTTGTATTGAAATGAAAATGTTTTTTGAATTTACAAAAGAAGGAGTAAAGACTATGTGACAAATGAATAACCGACCCTGAAGCTCCTTTTAAACTGGGACTGGATAGCAGATCTCACGTGTCTTTGAATGAGTTCCACTACAACGGCAGCTAATGAGCAGACTTCGATCAGAATATTCAGTACTAGTAAAGCAAAGAGAAAACGCGTGCTTTAAAGTTGAACTGGCTTTAAATGTTTTACAGTGCTGTGCATTTCTCTCCTCTCCCCATCCTATTTATATTTACCATGCTTCTCCAGCAGCTCCATTACTACAGGTCAAGGCAGTATGCAGAGATTAACTCTGGGCAATTAAAGGAGTGAAATTCCCTGGCAATGCTTATCATCCTGCCCTCAGTCTTGTTCTGGGGCCTAGCTAGTGAAATATGGATGTACATTCAATATTTAACATAGGGACATCAAAGTGGGCCATAGTGCCAGGAAAAAGGAAGAAAAATGAGGCAACTTTTTCCAGTGGTATGAGCAGACATTACTCATGGGAGTACCAGAAATCTGCAATTTCCTTCCTTTTTCCTTTCAGTGTCTTAGTTTCTTAGTCAGGGCATCTTAACGTTGGCAAAAACTGGAATATTCCATAAAAAGAAATTCCTAAGGGGACTTTAAAAGACTTTAAAACAGATAACTGTCAATTTAGCAAACATGTAAGTGATAATAGTCTAAGAGATGTACAATATACATGCTGCCTGGATTATGCTCAGAGACAAGTATGCTACATTTATTAATGTGTCCACCACATGTGATTATGTTTAGAAAACAATAGCGCTTCGGTTAAGGTTTGGAGAATATTGTACTTACATTTTAATAAAGTCAACACGTGCTTAAAGTTACTTATGTTACAGGGTTGGACGACTGGTATTGTAGCGTTGAGCAGAATGACTAAATGTCCGATTCCTGACATTTTATTTGGACGTGATATGAGCCACAAACTATACTGAAAGTGACCCAACTTTTACATTGCATTGTGGGGTAATTTCAGTTCTTACATTGGATATAATAATTCTTACCAGACACAACAATGCAACTGTGCACAACCTGATTAGTTACAGTAACCGTTTAGTTAGAGAACTTAAAAACAACACCAGCATTTATTTATTCTTAATAGAACAAAAGTTCTTAACACAGAAGTCAAATGAACTGTGGAGCGGCGACGTCGGGAGAAACCGCCTAGTGGCCAACAAGGGAACTTTCACCGCTCTTCCACTTAAAGCCATGGTGATTGACTCTCGACACTGTGTTCCACCATTTTTTTAAATACACAAATTTGCTGGAGGTTGGTGCAACATCCTGAAATGGGCCAATACACTGTACTGTAATTTGTGACATGTTTAATGTTTTTTTTATACGTTTTTGGATCACTTACAATTACACTGCAGGGGGTTATGAGTGAATTTATTCATATAGTTTTTCTTTCTGTTTCTGTGTGTGTCTCTCTCCCCCTGAAGTCTTTCTCTTGTCCCAGGCAATTATTTTTACTCCTTTGAAAGTGTTATGATGAAACAGTTCTTGGGCTCGTTGGAGGAGAGACGACTTGACAGGGAATGCTTAAAGGCACACAATACTCTCCAACGTATAAAGGCCTATTCTCACGCTGCGACGTGTATACGCACACGTGTGTGTGTGTGTGTGTGTGCATGTGCGTGCATGTGCGTGCGTATATAAAGTACTTGTATAGAATATACCTTTTGGGGACTCAACTCTAGAATTGGAACCGAGCTTGGTAAAAGTTACAGTAGGGATCAAGTAAATGTAAGTCTGTGTGTGTGTGTGTGTGTGTGTGTCAGGCCAGGCAATGTCTCAGATAATCTGTTACTTTTGGCTAAGTATGTCTTTCTTTGGCAGAAGAAATTTTGAATTAATTACTTTATTTCCCGTTCATTTCTATATTTTTTACTTTATATCCGTTTACATCTGCTTCACTGTCTTCCAGGAAGAATTTCCAACCCTTATAAATTTGTAAATTGTAAAACCCTTGTAAATTTCCCCGCTGTGGGACTAATAAAGGATTTCTGATTCTGATAATCTGAATCAACTGCGGCTAACGTGTGAACAGCAGTCGTAATACTTTGTTGTAACACTTTGACATGTCATAGCAGGAAAAGCACAAGTGTTACAATAACAGTTCCTTTATGTTGTCAGTCATGTCAGTGAACCAGAACGCCATCGCTAACAGTACCAGCTAGTCCATATGTCCGGGAAACAAATTATGATATATTCCCCCGTAAAGCACTTTGAACTGCATTTGTATAAAAAGGAGCTTGAGCTTCATATACCAGTATTTGTTTATAAATCTGCACAGCTGCATAATTGTGATGCAGTTTTATGTTTTCACATTGTATAGAAAACTATCGACGCTGCTTTCCAGCATGTACATGTTTGAACCTTGTGCCGTGAAGTTGTCTGTGTTTGTATGAGGGCAAGTGGGTATAATCCATGATTGTGTAACCTGATTGTTTCCTTGCAGTTGCTAAATTATATGCATCGCGTTTAAAGCAATCAATGCTAGAGAGCTTTGTGATTTGTGTTTGTAAAGTGGGTTGGCAGACGCAGCACCTGCCACCCAACCCCCAGCGAGCACAACCTGAAGCCAATTTTCTTGATTACGTCTGTGTTCCTGCAGCTTTTCTGCTCTGGCTTGTTCTTTCCGTATGATCAGAAAAGCTTTATTCGTCCCACAGCGGGGAAATTTACAGATGAGAGGCATTTTGAGTATGTGAGTCCAAACAGCCTGCGGTCCGCCGCAACAATCAGAAACAATGTCAAGATCGTGTCAAGTGTGTAGGAATGCCACTGGGTTCACTCCGAGGTCCCTCCTTGACTCCTCTGTCCCCTCTCCTCGATCACTTGATCCGGAAATTGATCAGGACGCGTCATGTTGAAGGACGTCCCAAATCCATAAATGCGCGTGGAGTACATAGAACATCTGCACTATACCCATGATGACATACCATTACAGTAACTGTAGAGATGTTTTGTTGTAGGTTTATTGGGCATTTTGTGTAAAAAAAATGACAGCAATCCGTTGTAATAAAGTCTTCCATCTGCTCCTACAGTCTTCTGCTTTTGTTTCGTCTGTCAGCGCACTTTGTAAACTCTGTTTTTAAAAAAGGTGCTACGTAAGTAAAGTTATTATTGTTACCATAAGTGCTGCAAAAACCAGAACTGTGCTCTCAAAGAGGTACAGCTGCACAGCTGATGATATAATCCTCTGAAGGTGTGTCACAGAGCGCCAGTTTGATTCATAATTCATATAAAAAAAATGTCTCTTTATCGCAAGTCTCATCATTGTCCTGAGTTGTTTTTTGCTTGCAGTCCTCCATTTGAATTGTGCATTGGGGTTGTGAGACAACAGAGCCCATGAAGAAGAAAGACTCCAGCACATTATAAATGCATACTTCATACCTTGTTGTACGCATGCTTTAGTATTGCAACACCATCAACCATCACCACCAAGTTTTTTTGACAACCTTTCTTTGTCCTCTGCGTTTCTAGTTCTATTGGTGAATCAATTTCACGTCAAAGTATTGTTGAAATGAGGCATCAGAGAGTGCTTGCTAAAGAACCTAGACTGTTTAAGATAGGCTACATATACATCTTAGAAAGGTTCTGGAAAACAACTTTATTATTTTACAGTCATGCAATGTATTCCGTTCCACCTGTGTATAACATGTTTCTTCATTCCCGGCCAGTCTAATCCTTTTAGCTCTTTGAACTTCTTACCCACTGAAACAGATCATTTCTTGCCCTCAACATGTAGGCATCATGCAGTGGTGCACTATCTGCCCATAGCCATGTAGTCCTCCATGGCAGGTACCCCAAGCTGTTTGCTCCCAGAAGATGGAATTACCCAGACAGCCATGGAGCGCTCCAAATGGGGGAAGAGGTGAATCGCAAAGCTGTTTATACCAACACCGCGCCGCCGCCGCCGCCGCCTCACCAACGGATGAACTTAATCTCATGTCACAACCGCAGTCGAAATGTAGCTTCCAGAAAGCTTATTCTGACAGAGGATTTTTCAAAAAGAACGGCGAAAAAATAAATAAGCTGCATAGGACTTTTTTTATAGGCTATTATTTATAATTTTTTTTTTTTTTAAGTAGACTTTATCCAAGGGTAAAGTGATTTTCCTCCCAAAATAAAAAGCACGTAGATAAGGCTGCTCGGAAGGTGGGAGCTGGTCATGCTGGGTAAATGCATGGTGTGTCTGTGTGCACCTGTCTTTGTCTCACTGCATCTCTTTTGTTCACTGGAGATACAGACTCCTGTTTCCGGAATTAGCATTTATATTCCTACATCCTATAAGCCCAAATCCGAGTCACTGGCCGATGTCTTCTTGAGGGCACTGTGCTTCGGGACAGTGGATAATCTTATCAGTAATGATACTGCATTTGTTCACTGGTCCGTCTTCTTTGCTGGTCCACCATAGTGCTCTTCCCCAAAGTCTTCCTTTTCTTTACCTCGCGTGTTTTCTTTTGTATTGAATTGCCCTCTGCTCCCAAACTCCTTTTTCCTTTCTTTTCTCACAACTTCCATTTCTGCCTTCTCATCCTTTGATTTCAACAAGCTTATATATTCCCTCGACTCTGCCTCCTCTTTCCTTCCTTTCGATCATTTTCTTTTGCTCTTTACTCGCCATCCACTTCCCCTTTTATATTCACCTTCTTCCCTACAGCAATAATTCCTCCACTTTCTCATCTCCTTCTCCATCGTCACCGATTCCACCTCCTTCACCACTTCCTCTTCCTCTTCTTGCCTTCAGCTTGCTATAGAGCTCTCCCACAGAAACCGATAAAAAACACTACTCCCAAGTGTCCTTTCCCACCCATGATTTCTGCTTGCCTTTTACCAAACTCCAGGACATCGAAAGGCAGCCATTTATCACGGCTGCAGAGCTAAACCACGTGGCCCTAAAGTATTGAGGCGGTCATAAATCTGGAAAGCGTGGGGGGCATGTTTCAGTCTGTGCAGGAAAGGGTCAGGAAACATTCAGCACCATGTTCATCGTGACAGGACTGCAGATGGCATACAGAGTTTGGCTCGAATCCAGAGCTAATTAGTGGGATATGATTTTTACCACAGCATAGGCAGGAATCTGATCTCCATCTGCTGCTCAACATTAGTTGTAAAGAATGGGTTGGAAAGCTTGCCATAGCATGGCATAAATAAATTATAGTTTAAGTTTTTCCTTGTACTCGTATCAGTTGAACCTTAACAGGCGCCCTGTGTCGTTTTTGCCCACTAATAACGCTCTGGAGCAACGTTTTTACGAGTGCCTCCTCATATTGTTTGTTTGATTCATACGCTAAAGCACACATGATGAGCGTAACCTGATGCAAAGGCCTGCTGCCCGTTGAATTCTATTATGCAGATCGACATTTTCACAAACACATTGCAATACATCTGTAAGCATGACTCTTCAGTAAGGGCAATTTACCTTCTCATCCAGACCCTTCTATCATTTTTGCATTAGACTTTCATTTCTCAAACAAAACGTGTAACTAATGTAGAATCAGAATGTTTTGCTCTCAAGATGTTTGCACAGAACCTGCAGACTGCATCTCTTTAATAACACAAAACCACTGCTAACAAGGAATGTAATGCAGGATAGAACGACCATGAGTTTACCACTTTATGTCTTTCATAATGTCATTTTCCTTAATCACCTGTTTTGTCACAGGTCAGGTTCAAGTTATTCATAATTAGAATTCCAAATTGCACGTCTTCATTGTGACAAGTGTGTACATGGGTGGTTGCATACACACTGTGGTCAACTGTTTAATATAAAGACAACATTGAGAATCAGGGCAGCGTAGACATCAGGTGTCACATACATCCGATGTGTCCTTGAGTGTAAATTCTGAGTCCCTGCTAGCTACAGAGCTGCTGCTCTTAAGCTGACTGACCTCTGACCTCTGCTGAAGGTATAGGTAGGAGTCTGCAGAAGCCCCACCGCCATCTACCGTTCACCTATACAACCATTCACCAGTTACATACAAATCTCTCCTTTTCTTCTTAACAGCGTGCATACATGTGTAAAAATCAATATGGCTTGCACTCTCACAGTGTGTCATGTCGGGCCTCCTGCACACGGAGACGTACCTAAATGCCACTACTCGCATAAACTAATTGGAGTATTTCCAGTAAGTGGGAACGCTTCTGAGACGGACAGATCTCCTGTTGTGTGCTACATGTGTGAAAGGGAAACTCTGGACAATGTGCAGACCCGTAGTTCGTATGAGAAACGGCTTAAGTCTCACACAAACCGAAACAAAAGAGCAAGCAACAGCAGCAGCAATAACAACAACAACGACAGCAGGGGGAAAAAGAAAAAGGCCTCGTGTTTGGCCTAATCTTCTTACTGTAATACGCATGTGTGACTTTGTGGCGGTGGATGGGAAGCCGATGTTTTCTGCATTATTAGATCTACTTTCCTTTTCATATATTTCGAGCATAGCAACATAATGTAAGTATAGAACACTCTGAACCATGATGCCAGTCCTCTGGTTGGATATTTTCCCCTTACATTAGCTCTCCGTCTACCGAGTGTCCTCTTCATTACGTGTCTCAGTTAACTACTCCATCCTGAGTACTTAAGCAGAAGTGAGAGCTCTCGCATTACACTGAGAGAACCAGAATGGGAGTCAGCAGCTGAATACCAACCACTGGATTAGAAATGATAATCATGGTAGAGCTGGGACCAGCATCTGAAGTGAGTGCTGATGATCATTAAACCATGTGGTTAATTATGATACTGGTATCCCCCTCTGCGTCTCTCTCAATCACACACACGCTTAAGTAAAACATTGTACCGTGCGTTCTCATTCAGTTGATAAAGGGCCAAGCTGGTTCTGCACAGCACTGGTAGAAGTACTGTAACAAAAGTGGGTTCTCTTGTACTTGTACTCCTGGGTTTTTATTTTTTAAACTGTCATTTTACAATAAATGTATCGATAATTTGAATTGTGTTGATTATAGTTCCATAACAGAGCATGATGTACTGAGTTGTTTAACTATTTGTCATTTTTAACTCTTTTTAATGTACATTGCAATTAAAATATACAGCATTCAGTATCATAAAACTAATTGATAATCAGTTTTATGCACAGGCTGCAAATGTCTGTCATATATTGTTGGTGTGGACATGAGGGCTCTGTGTTCCACTTGTGTATGTGTTGACATGTTAATGCACTTTATTGTTCAGCCCTAAGGAGTTCATTTAATAGTTCTTAAATCATCATAACAGTAACGTTTACTAAGAGTGCATTTAATTGACCTACTTTTTTTTTTTACTTTTATCCGATTACACTTTTTACTCAAGTACTTTTACTCGTAAAATATTCTCAAAGTATTGCCTTCCCTGCTACACAATATTAGTTTTGTATTTAAACATTTTCTCCCTCAACACCTGCACATTGTGAATAATCATATCTAAGGGACTTAGAGCCGTTTGTGTGCATCTGCCGCTCTCACTAAGCTGTCTCACTATAAACAATTGGCTCATTTCTCAGCGAGGCTACACCTGCCAGCTATTGTTGGTGTACTTGCTAGCCTTGGCTGTGCACACAGTGAAGCAGTGAGGGGCCTTCAGATGATGAGTTTGCAGAAGAAACAAGCCAATCAGCTGCCAGATACTGCTCAGTGTCACTCATTATTGGCAGCTGGAAGTATGGAAGAGGCACGGCTTTGCTGATTGTTTGCGCTCACTGGGATTACAGATAGACTCTGTGTGACTGGAATTAACAACCAAGGCTTTTCTGAAAGGAACTTTTGTTTTCGGTCAACATACCTGTTATACGATATGCACATAAATCTGTCCTATTGTTCACAACAGTGTTACACCCTTTATGAATACAAATATAAAATACAAATACGCGTGTACAAGAGATCAAATCAAAATGTATCGGACACAAATGTAACGACTAACTGACACCCAATAGGGAGCCACAATTGTCAAATTTCCTTGTATGGTGCATTAAGGCAGTAAATTCCAACCTGGGGGTCAGGAGCCTCACAACAGGGGTCACAGGATAAATCGAAGGGGTTGCAAAATGATCGACAGCTTAACAGTAAAACATAGTTTTGCTCCACAAATATTTATCTTTCCCCTGCTGTTTCTCTTAGAAATGTCTGTATAATTGCCAAGTTTCCTGGCCTTTAGATACTAGTTTTGCTTTGTTTTAATGGGTCACATGACAAAAAGTTGGGAAACACTGGTTAAAGCTGCAATAACAGATTTTTGGGCCAGCTGGGGGCAATGGAAACGAGCTGTAAAAACACACATGCGGTGCCCAGATAGCTCACCTTATAGAGTCCTTAAAGCAGCTCCATCCTCCAGACCTTTGCTGCAGGTCGTCCCTTCTCTCTTCCCCTTTCCAGTCCGTCTGTCCTATCTCTGTAATAAAAAGGCAAAAACAAACCCAAAAAAAAAGACATTATCACCTTTTAGTTTGATGAACTTAAGCTAAACATCCAGCAGGTACAGAGAAACTATCATTGATTTTCAGTAGTGTCTCTGGCCACCTGCCAGATGAAAGTTCAACAGTCGCTCTACTTTTAGTTTCCACCAACTTCTGACAGAAATCTCTCTCTTTAGCTGCTGAATGCTCCTCACCAGTTGGTAGCTTACTTTGTCTGCCGTTTTGAACATGGCGGGTTCAGTGGGATTAGGAGATTTTTCTCTGAAAACAGCCGCCTACTGCGGCTAGAAAAGACGCTGAAAAGAGTGAACCGACACAACCGTACATCTGAGAACTGCAGGGTCATAATCTGTTGCTCCAGTACCGTGACTGACCCTCCTGGGTTAGCACACATTGACCACAGTATCAATGTGTGTATCAAAGTAAATCCCTGTGTTTCTTGTTTTCTGTGCATGTTTCATGCCAGCCAAATTCAAAGTACTACTCAAGTATATACAGTACACACACACACACACACACACAGTACACTCAGACGAAACACACATGCAGACTTATAATAAGCATCAGGCTGCTGTCATAACAGCAGTCAAGAACTGAATAATGGATGGGAACAAATAGAGACAATTACTTAACAGCTTGTCAATTCAATTAGCCTACCGTTTTAATGGCTTAATCACAGTCATCACACCCTCTATCTCTCTTTTCTCCATCTCATTTTCCCCTCCCCTGCCTCTCCTCCCCACTTTTCTATTTGAAGAAGATGACAGGAGTGAGGAGGATGGAGGAAAGAATTAAGCAGTGCCCCCGAGAAGCTATAAATGAAGGGAGGAGGCAGGGAGAGGAGGGAAGAAAGAAAGAAAGTACAGAAAGTGAGGGAGGGAGGGGAAGAAAGAAAGGAATAGGGATGGAGAGAAAGGAAAGACGGGAGATGAGGGTTTTATGGGAAACAAATGAAAAGAGAAAGGCAAGAAGGAGAGAGGGGAAAAAGCAAATTGCCACAGGAAGGAAGGAGGAAGAAAGTTAGCAAGAGGGATAATTAGGAAAGAAAAAGGGGGTGGAGGGAGGAATAAATGAGGGAAGGCTTGTTGAAGCAGAAGGGATTGAAGGAAGGAAGAGAGAGAAGGGAGAGGGATGGATGAGGAACACAAATGAAAAACAAAAAAAGGAGGACTTTAAGTCCTTCATTAAAAATAATTTTATTGGAAAAAGAGAACATCATACAGAGAAGGCCAATGAGGATAGACCGGCAGAGGAGCAGGACAATAACCAAAGCAATACCGTGGTTGTGTAAGGAGGAAAGGAGGTAGGAGGGCAGAAAGAAGGGAATTACGAGAGAGACGAAGGGAAAAAAAAGTGCTTGGCATGAAGCAGCTGTTAGTGAGCAGTCAGGAAGGCAGAGGGACAGTAAGAGGAGGCCGGGAGGACGACTGTCAACACCCCACTAGTCAGCTCTGCCTGGACGAGCCACTAAAGGGACATTACTCCCTCTCCCCTCCTCGGTCTCTCCCACACACACAGGACTAAACACAGAGGGCCTGGAAACCCCTGGAGACATTCAGATGTGTCATGAGCACATGTATACTCCTGCGTATTGTACCCGTCAAGGTAAACAATGTTTTTCCGTAGGGCATTTGTCTTAAGTTGATGCAATTCTTGCATTTTTGGCACTTTACAGCTGTAGTTTTATTGAAATACGCGTCCGTCTCATGGTTGACAGATAACAGGACACTTTTTTTTTGTCACTTAATAAAATATTGACAATCATGCTACATGGTCAGCTGACATGAGAGCAACGTGCTAAACCATTTCAAAAAGGTGTGGCACAAACAGACTGGTCAGCCGTCAAATACGGCAGCTTGGTCTTTGGACGGACGCGTCAAACTATGACCCTCCACGCTCCGCTCTAGAGTCAGTTATGGACATGCAGGACTGCGTCTAGTGGCTGTAGTATTTATGACGGGAGTAAAGGAGGAAGCCAGGTGACGTAGTTTAAAGGGCGATAAAGTCCGTGTAGGCAGGAAGGGGTGGATGGAACAAACAGGACTTTAACGCAGGAGGCCTAAAGTCAACTCATTTTAACTCAAGTACTAATTAACTTAATATAAACTGCATGGGACATTTTTATAGGCTATTATTTATAATTATAATTTTTTTTTAAGTACTAATCAATTTAACTCCATTAAAAGTAGTTCATACCTGTCTCTCTATCCCCATGTCTAAAATCTAAAATTATTTTTTTTATTATTTTTTTATATAAAAAAAGGCAATTCTGATTTATTGCTCAGATCCAATTATTTGTGTTTGCCTGTTCATATTATTTTTTAAATGTGACCAATATCAGAATCCAGTGAAATGGTCACCGTCCTATACTGACCCGCATGCGCAAAAGAAAAACAGACGTCACGCGCAGCACGCCGTCGTACAGAAGGAAACATGGAGGCCACTGAAGTCAACAATTAGCTTTTCATTTATAAGTTGATCTGTGGAAGCCAGAAAATATGTCAGAATATGATAACGAGGATGAGGAGAAAGAGACAAATCTTTAACTATGGCTGTTTGTGGAGCAATGGCTGCTAATTTTGCACGGTGGTGTGTGACAGAAATTAAAACAGATTTCATCCAGAGTTTCAGGATGTCGAGGGACAACATGTGAAAGTGGCCCAAAACAGAATTGAAAAGATCAGATTCCATGTGATTTGTGCTGTTCACACAGTGTGAACGTAGCCTAAATGGAATTTCTAGGTTGCCAATACACATGGAGTGTAACACACATCCATGGCAAAAAATAAAATTAAAAAATGCATTCACAGCTACCACACACACACACACACACACACACACACGCAGGCAATCCCATGCTTCTCCCACCCAGCAGTCCCAGCAGGGTTTAACAGCAGACTGGAACACAGAAACATGCAGTTGCCTGGTGTGTCAAATACCAGAGGGCTTAACACGCGTCACACACAGTCTTGGCTTCTGTTTTGTTTCTCCAGCTTCCTTCCAGCCGTTTCGCCCTCTCATTTTTCTCCACCATTACATCTTTATACCTGCTTCACAGTCAGTCTCAACCTCTCTCATCTCCTTTTCTACTCTTGTTCTGTTCCTCTGTCTCCTTACATTATTGCTCTTCTTGCCCTAACTGCCTCATCTAACACTCTCCTTTACAATTCCCTTTGTTTTACTCAAACTCTACGTTGGGGTGTTAGTGGTGGTGTAGAAGACAGAAAGTCATGCTTGTTATCCAAGAGTTGCCAGCGGCAGTGGGCAATATAACTGCTTTTCTTTTTTCTCCAATCCCATATACACTACCATTTTATACAATTATTTACTGCGTTTCCAATTTTTCACTTTATCATCCAATGCTAAAACTTTAACATTTGCATCACTTATTCTAAAAACTTTGTATTAGAATATATATATATATATATATATATATATATTTCTACAGGATTTATTCTCCAAATACATAAATACTTCTGCATCAATATGTATATCTCTCTGGTAGCCCCTTCAAGTCCTGGAACCTGATCAGAAAACTTGGAAATTGTAGTGTTTGTCCTTAATGTTCCTGTAGGTCAACTTACTTCACAACCACAAACACGATGCAATTGACTAATGTCCTGCCATAGTCCCTGTTATATATACCAGTTATTCTAATGAGGCCATTAATTAAGGTAAGTATTGAATTAATTAATTATTCTATGGCAGTGTGTGAGTCTTCACATGGCGTACATGGATACACAGTCTCCATATATTAAAGCATTATTGTTTTTGCCCCATTTAATGTGCAAATGTATGCAGAAACATGCTCAAAGGTTAAAAAAATAAGATAATAATCAGCTGCAGGTATGTTTTAGCAGGTGTTATATCACACAGGAAGACAGAAGCACAATTTCCTGCAGCACTGTTGTAGTGTTTAAACTTGCATACACAAATAAATGCAGCAACATCATCAATAATTTACAACGACAGGGAAATCTGGACCTGCAGCCAGTTGGGGGGATGTCACGTACATGGCGGGCAGCACCAGAAGTAGAGTAAGTAAACAGTGAAAATGTTACAATCGGTTACTTATTCGCTCTCTTTAAAACTCTCCTACCAGAGTTGGGGACTGTTGGAAAAGTAGAAAGACTGTTTTCATGAGTGCATTTTGTTTCCGTTTTGTTTGAATGAAGTGTATTTCACAATGATCAGTGAGGTAAAATCACTGTTTGACTAGATTCTGGTGGCTTTGAGGAGATCATATGAATTGTATGTTTTAATAAATTATAATAATTATCTAAATTCCTGTTATGAGAGATAGATAGAGAGATAGAGATATATATTCACTTCAGCGTGCAACACATAGCATCGCGCCACAAAAGGGGCAAATATTAGATCCGAGCTGGAGCCGATAAATACCTGTGACTTCTGAAGTGTCATTTGCTAATTGGAACCTTTCCCGCTGAAGAAAAAGCTGGATGTTAGTGGGATTTTGTCCAGTGGGAAAGAGGCAATAGAGACAGACAAGTATTCAAGCTCACATTCACACGTACGGTCATTTAAAGTCAACAAATAACTTAACCCGACTATGGGAGGAAGCTGGAGAACCCGGAGAACACAAGGGCCCAAGTGGGTTTGATCATGGAACCCTCTGCAGCACCGTGCCGCCCTATACAGTGGATTTTAAATTAAATGTGTCATATGATATGTTTTCAAGAAACAGTTCTCAGGTGGAGTTGGACTGCAGCCTGTGTAAACATTCAGTCATTTGTCTATGCAGCATCAACACATAATCATGTATTTTTCTGGAGGTGAGCTCAGATAAAGCCCACCACAGAACCGCTCCCACTGAAATCACCTTCACTTGCACCTGCAGGGCAGATCAGGCACCAATTACAGTCAAAATTGTGTGAGCAAATTAAATGAAAGCCACAAATTTGCTCTGTGCTTTCATCTACATAAATCACACAGAGACAGAGAGAGACAGACAGAGACGGAGAGAGAGTCCAGCGTAGGTGGGGATAAAGTTCTTTAAAGTTTTCTTGAGTTAATTAGTTCATATAATGGCTCATTAGCTTTCATTCAGGTCTGCAGCTTGTTCCTCTTAACAAACAACTTTGGATTTTGTTTAAAACATTGTTTCTCTGCAGGATGCTTTGATCAGTGCAAAGTTTAAAATGAAGACAAAGCCATCTGAGTCCTTGGCATCACCGACTCCAAACACCGGATCAAAACAGACTAATGGGAGACAAATACAAATTAGCTCACCACACACACCCACGAAGACCGTTTTCTACAGACACTGTTGTTGAAAAGCTAATCTATGACTCTCTGAGCACATTAAATTAGGATCAGTCGGCCACCCAATCTGTTAAATTATATTTCAAGTGTCTGAAAATCACGTTAAAGTAATTCTTTCAAAATTAAGGTATTTTCTAAATTAAGGTCATTTATTTCAAAATCTGAGGTTTTATTGAAAGTTTGGTTCATTTTTCAAAATCGAAGGATTTTTATGAAAATTAGTGTAATTTCTTCAAAATTTAAGTTTTTTTTCGAAAATGTAGGTAATTTTTTCAAAATCCGAGTTTTTCTTTTTTAAGTTGAGTTTGAAGGATTCTTTCAAAATTAAGATAATTTTTTCAAAATTTAAGGATTTTTTCAAAGTTAAGGTCATTTTTTTCAAAATCTGAGGTTTTAGGGAAAGTTTGGTACATTTTTCGAAATCGAAGGTTTTTTATAAAAATAGTGGTCATTTTTCAAAATCAAAGGATTTTTTGAAAATTAGTGTAATTTCTTCAAAATATAATTTTTTTTTTTATTAATTTATGTTATTTTTTTAAGTTAATGTCATTTTTTCAATATCTGAGTTTTTTTTAAAGGTGGGTTTGAAGGTTTTTTTCAAAATTCAAAGTTTTAGGGAAAGTTTGGTACATTTTTCGAAATCGAACGTTTTTTATGAAAATAGTGGTAATTTTTCAAAATCAAAGAATTTTTTGAAAATTAGTGTAATTTCTTCAAAATTAAGGTCATTTACAAAATTAAGGTATTTTTTTCAAAATGAAAAATAGGCAACTCATTTTAAATGTTAATTATTTTTTTCCTTTCGTTTTTTAGGTCAAAAATTTACTTTCAGGCTCAAATCTAAAAAAGGATTTAGATGCACCACATGCGAGTGTTAATTTGGATCTTAATTAACATATTTTAGTAAAGAGGGTATTTTCTAGAAGATAGAGGAACATTGAGTTTTGCCAATAAGAGGCAGAGTACTATACTTTACTGCTAATTTGCCATATTTTTTCCTTGACCACCAGTATCGAGTTTCAACCGCTGAAGGAGATATGATTTGTGTTTCCCCTTGGCATTAAATTGTCATCACATTTACAAGAAATAGCTGACAGTGTAAAACCACGCACAGCATGTGAGCTCGTAGTCCCTGAGGCAGGAACACATGGGGGCTCTAATAAGCAATAACACAGTAATGTCTCGATTTTAAGCCACTGTCTGAACGCATTTACAGGCTGGCATTTAGCTGGCTGCCTCTAATATAGCTGTGCTTATGAAGCTAATGTCTGGCTCCAGTCCCGTCTCTGGCCTGCCTCAGGTGATTGCCGTCGCACAGCTCAGAAAAACTCCACCCCCTCCCTCCCACTGTTTATTTTCCTTATTAGCATCTGTTGGTCGCCAGTCGAAAGAGATGCTGGCGCTGCACGTGATGCCACCACAGCAGCTGCCGTGTTAAAGTGGAAACCAGAAGTAGTCGAAACCTCAGGGGGAGTGGCGTGCCCTCTATCTGACGCCTGATACCCAAATACAGGTCTCCCAGCTACCACAGCTGGCACCATAATGGAGGTCATCTGGAGAACTGGAGCTCACTAATAGCTAAATACATTGCAATGTCTCAAAAGCACAGCAAGGGTTGAGGGGGAGTTACTTTTAGATTTATTAATTTAACTTGTCTTGTTTTTAATTCTTTCAGCTTTGAAAGTAAGACCTTGTCAACTAAGTTTTAAAAAGAAGATCAATTTACCTTGATTTTATGTTTTTTTATGACTCGCTTGTTGTTTTTGATTCAGAAGATTATTTTGGATTAAAGATAGATTTTAACATTTATTGATCCTACAAAACCACAGATTATATCAAATGTCAACTTTTAAATGTTTAATATACATTTTTTTTTTTTTTTTTTCCTCGCTTTACACAATTGGGTATACCACTTGGGTATGGTTATGGTTCAGAAAACTGGTGATGGTCAATAAAAATGTTCAACGTGCTGAATTGCACATCTGTGCAAAACGCAAACTCCAATCTTCCGTATGAAACTACATTACTCATCCACCATTCAACCTCGCTATGTATACATGTCGGGCACACTGACGTGAGGTGCAGCATCGCCCAATATGAACAATGTGCCCAGGAATACTGGGCTCTTTCTTATTTTGCCATTTAGCACCAACATCTGCACCATTTACAGTAATAAATGTGTGAAATTAACCTGTAACATAACTTGATGATGTGCATTATCTGCAGCAGCCTCTCTGAGGGGTAATACTGGATAGAATTCTTGTCTCATAGAGCTTTAAATTTGGTTCTTTTTTTTTTTCTTTGGTTTGATAAGTGCTTCACAGAAGCATTTATTCTTTTTAATGAAAAACTCAAGCTGATATAGAGCTTAATAACACTCATTGTGTCCAGAACTGTGAATAGTATTAGCTGATATCAAGCCACATGGAAATCAGTCTGTAGCATATTTACCATATCTATCCTCCTTTTTCTATCTTCGGCTTTTCAGTTTCCTTTCTTCCAAGCCATCTCACGAGCCCTCACTTAACACATGGCATCTGTAGCCCACACCACAAGTATAAAAGGCGAGAGAAGATCTTCATATGCAGCTGGCACTTAAGTTGCTTCCTAACAGGATTGCGGAGCGACTGCGAGGTTAACTCAGATCAGTGACAAAGCCATGTAGAGAAGCATTCAGCTCTCCTCTTCTGTGGCCTGGCTCTGCCCTGAACACGAGAGGTGGAAGGATGATTTCTACATGTTCACCGTGATCGATGTATGGATTTACTCTGTGCTCCCCCCCCAGCGTTATATTTAGTTTTTATACCTACTTAAGTAATCATAGAGGATTGTTTGTCACGTCTTTTGGTCTCGATGGAGTTTTGACTCTTACGTTCGCTAATGAACATTGCGGAGGGACGAACTCAGTAAGTGTTAGAAATCTAGTTTAATATTTTTTTTATAATTTTATAGTGAATTGCAATTATAATTTATTCATTTGACTCAAAATTAACAGTTCCTACACAAACAGCAGTTGCAGAGAAAGCAAGTGAATGAGCTGAAAAAACAAAAAGTCGCATTTGTTCTGTGTTTTTACCAAACCAATCCAGTTCAACTTTGACTTCTACAAAGACTCAAAAGTTGTGAAGTTGCATCTGGGCTCCGTTTTATCATTCTGCATTTCTTTCATGCGTCTTTCCGAGGAAATTAATTGTGTTCCTGGGGGTTATTTTCAATATTCAAACACAAACCAACATCCACTATAGCACTTGCAATTACAAGCTGCAACCACTGTGATTTTAACAAAAGTTAAACCACAACTTGGTACAAAAAAAACTACAAGAGTGATAATTACATCATCGTAATTTGGTTTGGTCCATATCCATTAAACTCTCCACTAAAGCGCTCTTCTGAAGTCCTCTTTTCTTAACTTTGGGAGGCCAACACGATACACTTTATCCATCACCATCACGACTACACCTGTGTTCCCTTTTCGAGAGTGTCAAGAGAAAGCCCTGAGACAGGTGGGTATTAGTTCAAATTGCCTTCAACTCTCTGCACGCCCACACAGGTGTTTTCACTTATTCTGCCTGATTAGACGCTCTGCTCAGGTTGAAGTTGAGTAACATGAAGCCACCACATAGTGTGTTTGTGAAATAATTGATTCTTAGGGTTTGTTGATGTATGGCTGTGTTCAGAATCGCAAGCTAACAAACTATTCATACTAATGTAAAAAGTAGTCCTTTCCAACTTCATACCTTAGCACGTGGATTGTGTGTGTGCCAGCCAGGATGTGTACTGGATTAATTACAGTTTCTGAGTCTGAGATGTGAGATTACTGGACATATTATGTACTGCAGCTACCTTAGCAAGCCAGGACAGGCTAACGCTAGGCAGTCAAATTAGCTCCCTTAGTTTCCATCTTCTCTGTGCTGTGGTGTTTAGGCCTCGTAGCGTTTTGTACATCATTTCGGTGAAGTAAGAGTCTCCACGCTAACATGACAAGTCACACAGTTTATGCACTTTGAATATTCTGACAGAGGAGGCTACGTAAAAGTTGACGGGGAAACGAAGCTAATAAGCTAAGACAGCTTCTTGCATTCGCTTTGCAACAGATAAACAACGTAATGACACGACAACACATTACAGTGAATCTTTAAAGAACATTTAACACGGCAAACTGAAGAGGGGCACAATAAATAAGCGAGAAGGAGGCACATTTAATGTGTTTTGAGAGAGGTAGGAACATTTGAATTCTGTCATGTTTCTAAAGATATCGTCTTTTTAAATGCTGGTGTGACCAAGCATTAACAGGAAAGTGGGAAAGGTGTCAATCGTAATCCTGCGTAGTTTTAACACGGGTGCATAGGTGTTCTGACTTCTGCCATCACAAATAATTATCAGAGAAACACATTATTACACAAGCAAATGAACTGCTGCAGTGACTTATTGAACAAGTCTCGTTGTGATGCATTTGCTCCTCCATGAGGTAAATGTTAATCAGCAGAAACTTATCAGATTTATTAATTTTTTTTCATATGGCTGATTACGTTTTCCGTAGAGAAGCAGAAATGCTAAATGTTTGTGAGAACGAGACCAACGGCTCGATTCAAGCACAAGCGTAGTCCGAACACAGCGGAAATTTAAACTCACTTCTGCTGGCAAATGAGTTCATTTTTCACTTCAGAGTATCATTAAAATGAGGATTTTTAAGGGATCCATCGCCAGTAAGATGTGAGCTGATGACGAGCTGGGGAATACTGTGAGCAGGACGTTCCTCTATGGGCTGTGGATGAAATAAGAAAGCTGGACAGAATAATAATAGTGATGTCAAAGCTGTGCTACACCAAGGGTCAGGGAGTAAGTAATTACATGGAGAGGGAATAATCTCATTATTAAAAAATCATAGTCATTGCAAAACCTCAGTCAGGTCCTTTTAAAAAAAAAATTATAATTACTTGTTAAATACTGCAAAAGGTTGTAAGGGAAAAAGATCAGAATGTAAGATTAGTGACAGTGATATAAAGACCAATGGTAATTCAAAATTACAGTCTATTTAATGCCTGGAGCGGCTGTCTGAGACTGAGAGCAGATTACAGAAACATTAACTTCTTTCCAGAGGCAATTTATCTTACAGCACAAGTTAAGAACACATTGTGATTACGGCTGCAGTCACACATACACGCAGTGCAATCACGGATGGTGCAGAAGTGAATTGCCTCGACTCAATTCTGATATATATTCTGATATATTGTAATTAAGGACGCAAAGATAGATGGGATGTTTAGCGCCAGACTAAATGTGCAGAGCAGCAGTAGCAGAAAAGATCTTTTTTACAACATCCCAGCATACTGCCGTGTTGTTGTAAGGCTGTGGTGTGTTTGGTGTGCGAGTTTTTTTTCCCTCAGTCGCAGCAGGTCAGACAGTGACTCCTCAGGTTTTATTTGCTTTGACCCCGAATGTCCAGGTTTCCCCATGTCGTCCACGCAGCACTGCCGAACCTCGGCGATGCTGTTCCGTGGCGGACTCACCGCACTGACCCGGTGTCACGGTGTGGATCCACAGAGAATAATAAATACAATTTCTTTTAAAAACAAACAGGAAATACGTGACGTGGAGGAGGTTTACTGCTGTCTCCAATGTTTTCCCAGAGGCCTTAATCAGATTTACAAGGTCAAAGGTTAGCGTCATGCATAGTGGAGGGTTGTCTACATATTGCAACGCGAGAAATTGTATTGTTATTTTATTAATTTGCAACAGCTACGTTTGTTTGAAATGTAATGCCACCTGAATTAAATTTTTTTATTAATTCAATGTGGAATTAGTAATGAAGGTTCACTGACAGCACGTAATCCAGGCATCAATTGCATTACCCAAAAACAAAGTTAACTGTCAAAGTAAATGAATAATTTATAAACAGAATTTGTCAGGGCTTCAAATCAAGGAATATGTTTTTTAAATGTAGTTTACTAAATGATCGTCATGCTTGTCGTAGTTTAACACCTAGTTTCTGTTACAGTGACTATGCAGTATAAAGGGTAATATTGGTCCCGAGTCAGGAATTTCGACAACACAACTTGTTAAACCCCCATTTATTTTATAACAGGGGTCCCCAAACACCGGGCCGCACAGAAAGAATAAAAACATAAATTTTTTTGTGTTGGTAATATTTATTGTAAACATTTTTATGTATTATATTATATATAAAAAAATGGAATATCAATAAAGTGCATAGTATAAAATGGAATAATTACATTTAAATGATATATGTAATAATTAAACGATATTTTATGCCTGCCCCCCCCCAATCCGTATAAAAATTGTCTTGCATGAAGACATGGGGACGTTGGGGACAGCTGCTATAAAACATGTTACAATAAACCTACTTCTACAGGTCTATTTTTGGGGTAAATAAAACAAAAACATTTGCCTTAGAGTTCTGTTTTCTTTTGCCAAATTTGCAAGCTTAAACACATACTGGAGATGTGATGAGATGTGTCCACCTAAAGTGAATGCAGTCATTAGTGTGATTAATGACACCTGTGTTTGACACGTCAAAAGGCCCACAGTGGGAGGAGGTCTATTCCAGGGCCCGCGCAGTTACACAGGTGTTTTCACTTAGTCTGACTGATTAGACCTCTGCTCGGGTGGAATCATCAAGGAAGCGCTGCAATATATATATATTTTGTTATTATTTACTGCTGCCTTGCACATTGTCAAATTTTAGGAAAAAACACAACTTGTTTTATTATATTCAATATAGTGCTAAGGACGTAGCTGGAAGTCTTCCGATGACGTCTTACAAACATCAACTAGTTCTGTTTTCTTTGACCAACCTTCAACGCACACTTTGACTGTTCCACCTAAATTTAATGCAGTCCTTAATGTGATTAGTAACACCTGTGTTTGACAAGTCAAAATAACCACTGTGAAAATGAAGGTGTATTTAAAAAGGGCCAGCGCAGTTACACAGGTGTTTTCATCTACTCTGGCTGATTAGACCTCTGCTCATTATCGGTCGTAGCTCCGCTAATTAGATTAGTGCTCCAACACCACGTACGAGCAACAAGAAATCATAACAGACGTTGTCTAAGAGTGCGCATTCAAATACTTGTTTATGACCAAATACCTGCTAAACTAATTACATTCCCAGCCAGCCTCAGCTGCACCTTTTTGTTTAGTGCTAATTAGTATGTTAGAGTAAGGTAAGAGAATGAATTGAAATAAAACAAAACTAATAAAGAGGAAAATAGCACTCTTAAAAGAATGATCCAACAAAAGCAACGGGAACGAGAGGGAGGTGTCAATGAATCAGTCAGGTGTGAGGAGAGGGCTAATCAGCCAAAAATGATTGGAAACACGTGTGTGTGTGTGTGTGTGTGTGTGTGTGTGTGTGTGTGTGTGTGTG
>CALSBV010011010.1:6364582-6434891 GCA_943590825.1 Bovichtus diacanthus | reverse complement strand
GTGTGTGTGTGTGTGTGTGTGTGTGTGTGTGTGTGTGTGTGTGTGTGCGCGCGTGTGCGCGTGTGCGTGCGCGTGCGTGTGTGTCAGTCAGTCAGTCAGTCATGGCTGGGGCTTTGAATGCCTCACACAGCAGAAACTGTGAAAAGTGAATGAGAAAATTCTCCCATCATCAGTTCTCACAGTATGAGCAGGGCTGTTGGACTCCAGTTTGACGCCATGCATAAAAATGAGGGCTGGTGTCTTGACTTATTTAAACTTTACTAGCTAAAGAGTCTCGGGATTTGAGGCCTCAAAGCTTTGGCAGGCCAATGCATTTCAAGAATTTCTCTTGGTTACGTAACCTAAAAACACAATCAAGACAGCTTTGACTTGACTTGCTGCTCAACAGAAAACGGCCCTGAGAAAGCAGAGACGCTGGATGCTCATTTGCATGAAGAGAAAAGTTAGACTCGGTGTCATTTGGGGGAGTTTGTCTTTCAGTAAAGACGTTTCTTACTCTCAGTGAAGCAAAAGCCAGAAATAAAAATGAAGCAGCAGACAAAGGTTCATTACGGCAAAGGGAACCAATTGGCCACACTATCGTTTTTCCAATAGTCTGCTAACCACTGCTTTGGGTGATTATAGATTTATCTATCTCTGCTTCCTCTTCACACATCACAGACTCTTGCTAAATGTTTCCCTTTGGGGATGAATTGAGGGAGCTTGATAAATTGCCCTCATGGGCGGGAGGCTTTTAACTGATCTCTGTGAACATCAGGCCACCGAGAGTCACCGGAGCATTTCCAATGGTTTTCCCATTATTTCTATGTCAATATTGTGGTTTATTATGTTTATATATTTGATTTAGCGACTTCTAAACGAGGTGGTTCCATGGAGATTAAATATCCCGTTTTCAACTGAGACATGGCAAAGAACAGCATTCACAAACATAAAAGCTGCAGCCAGGAAACATAAATAATAAACAAAATTGCAACTAAACACCACAGAAAAGGCAAGTGCAAGGATAGGATCCACAATATGTTTAAAGCAGCATTAAATCAAGGGTTGGTAATCTTGAGAAACCAGCAAGAGTACGGTTTATTTTGAAAGTAGGCAACGGAAGAAAAAAAAACAGCCCGGTGTTGCCAACTCTTTTCCAATGAAAGTAGCTAGCAGCACTCGCTCCGAAAGTCGCTAAATCTAGCAAGAAAGTTGCCAAGTTGGCGACATTGACAGCCCATATCCTCAGGTAAACGTATCATAATGAACATAAACAACGAACATGGCTATTGCTAGTACTTGCAGCTTCAAGCTAGCAGCTTGTGGAAGACTTCTGTGACGCGTGATGCGTGCACAGGCAGAGTGCGTGCAGGTAGACGTGCAGGTAGACGTGCAGGTAGGTAGATGGACAGGCAGGATGCTTATCTAGAAAGAAATGAGAGTCAAATGGAATTATGGATATGATATGGATACTGATATATACAGTTTTAAAAAGAAAAGAGAGGAAAGAGCTCCATTCCCTTAAAACTAGTCACTGCAGACTGTTAAATATTTCAAAAGTACAATCATCTCTTATGTTACTATTTTGAAACCAAAGCTAATTAAGGATAATAACTTTCACTTTAACTCCAAAACCCTAATTTAGTGAAATAATGAAAGCCTCGTTTTAGAATTCAAACCCTTCATTTTCTCTCTTTGCATTTTTCCTGCAGCAGAAAGACTCGACTCTCCCTCTGCTCCCACATTGCCGTCGCCTCCATTATGAAAATTACACCACCTCCCCCGCCCCTACTTATCCCTGTCTCCCCCGATTTCCTCCCCATGCTGCTGGCTGCCCAGAGACCTCTCTCATAATTCCTCCTGCTATATGGCTGCCGTCAGGTGATGAAATGGATTCCTTGACCAGAGCGGGACCTGGCAGTTGTTTTAGTGTTTGGGTTTTAGCAGAGCAATAAAGCATTGCTGGATAACCCCGGCTGACGGAGAGCGATATCTAATAGGCCTGTCGCTCTCGTGCCAAATCACTTGCTGCATTTCAATTAAGGGCTTTTCAGGGGCGAAAAAGGCAATATCAGACATGGAGTGTGTGCAAGATGGTATCAATGCATACATGCACTAACAGATTGTTTTTCTCATCATTACTTCACTTGAATCTTGAAGAGCATGATGTAAAAAACACTTTTTTGATTAGTTGACCTAATTCTAACAGTCTAACAGTGGCTATAGAACTGTAGTTTTATTTCCAATTTCTAAGGTGAAAAATTAGTTTTTTTCAAGTTAGTACAGTAAACATGAAGAGCTCTTTCTCTCTCTCAGCGTCACTTCTCTTTTCCCCTGCTCCAGAGAAGCTTTATCCTCTGTGCCTTCTGTTCTATTGTGCACGACGGTGCCCTCATCAAAGTGAAGCAAAAGGGCAAGGAGAGGGTTCAGCATGCTGCACAAAGAACAGACACGACAACAGTGTGTGTGTGTGCGTGTGTGTGTGTGTGTGTGTGTGTGTGTTTCAGTCGTACAACCACCAGAAAGTCAGATTGAGGAACCCATTGTCTCCATGCCTCATACCATCATCATAGTAAGCTTTATGTATCATAGTAAGCTTTATGTATCATAGTAAGCTTTATATATATATAGAATTATTCTCAACTAATTTACAAAGTGCTTCTAAAAAACATGCAAGGCAATCAATTAATACCAAGGCAAAAACATTTCCCTCGAGATAAATAAAGTTCTATCTTATCTGATTTTATCTTAAAATGTTTGCTTATGGTTATTATATTTAACATTGATGTAGCAATGATTTATAGTTATTAAAATACCTCAGAGCATCTAATAACATATATATATATATATATATATATATAAAACAAGAATGCAAGAAGCATTATGTGCCGTGTGTCAGTGTTAGCCATTGAATGAAGTTATGGAAAACATTTGTTATTACTGTAATTGAGTCAATTGTTCACACGTAACAAAGTCAGGTTGATACGGTTTGAAGTTTACCATTAGATACAGTTTTCCTTATTTTTATAGGCTGTAACTTTGTATGCCTCTATCTTTGTTTGTTCACTAATGAATTCCCCTCAAACTTGCCTTCCCTCTCACATTCAGAGGAAGTGTGTGTATAAACACCAAGTGCAGGCTGAATGTCTGCAAACTGCAAAGCTGAGTGTTCACACCTGAGTGCCTTACCTCTGTGAGCCTTCACCTACAGGAAAACAATGAACTCTTTTTAAACCTGCAGTGAGTTTAAAGTAAGCAAAACAAATTCAATCCGACCAAGCATTGTCTGTATGAACAGTGTATCAGGATTTCCAAAGAACCCACATTGACAGCAAGGTCACTTCCCCGCCCGTCCCCCACCCCCCGTCAGGAAAAGTTTGGAGGAGAGGAAAAGAATATATTGTTGGGGGAGAAAGCTGTGTGCCATTGTGCCACCGCTTTGAGCGCTCAAGTCTCTTTAAGTCTGTGTAATTATCCATAATCACAGGGTGCAGAGGGGTTAAAGGATCAAAAGACTGAGTATGTTAATTATTTTCATTTCATTTATCTCACTGCTGCTCCACTATGGCCTGTTTATTGAGGGTCTTATCCGAGCCACAGGCCAGATGTCAGTATGTCAGTGTACATTTGGTCAATGTACTTGTCAAAGGTTAAAGAAAAAGAAAAACCGGACTAAAAGTCTTAAGTCAAGCTTGTAGTTGTTAGGAATTAAGTTAATGAGTTAACTCAGGTTACTCTGCTTATACCTGGTCAACACATCCAGCCCCGTTCGTTCGACCCACCCCCCCACTCATCCATTCCTCCTACTTTATCCTTACCCACATCCCTTCTTTCTCTCTTCTCCCCTCACCTCTTCCTATTCAATCTAGGGCATACCGTCCCCGGGTCTCATTCTAGGTATTGTCTGAGGGCCTGTAATCCGATGGGGCAGAATGGGGCTGATAAGGAACCCCCACACTGAGCCTCCCTCTGTCCGGACTTCAGTATGTAAAGAAGACGTCCCTCTTCCTCCGTCACCCCTCCGCCCTTACATCCATTCACCAGTCCTCAACATCCAATACCTCCTGAAATAACACAGCGCTGTGGCGTTGTCCTTGCTAGTGAAATGGAAATGTTCAACACGGCTCACACAACAGATGCAGAATCGTCAACATCTTAAGGATGTTGCTATTGTACGAGCCGAACAATGGAGCTGAATCGGAGGAAAAGTCATTTAAATAAAACAACTGTCAATCAGAAGAATAACACCTCACCGGCGGCAGGAAAGTGTTTTGGATCTGTGTGCACACGTGAGTGTCGTCGTGCATGTGCCGCACATAGAAACACTGCTGCATTTCTGCCTAGCACGACTAGTGGTCAAGAACTGCAGAGGATGTCTTTAATACAGAGCGCCTGCAACCAGTTTGGCCTCAACAGGCTGCTCACTCTGTTGTGTTTATGAAGGTGATTCACGTATAATTGGATTTCACCTTCCACAAGTTTACTTCACAAAAAAAAAAAAACGTGTTGTCACTACATTCAGACACCAGGGCTCCGGAGGAACAACAAACTGGTTAATTACTCGAAAGAAAAAGGTCTTTGTCAGCCACTGTTCACATCCTTGAAACTTTCCCCATCCAATAGTTTTCAACTTCACTGTTGAATCATTAACCATTCTGGAAGATATATTATATCTTTAGGACAAGTGGCTTAAGACAGTTATGTGTCTGTGTGTACAACACACAGCAGTAGACATTGATTAGATTAACAAAAGTTAAGGAATGTTGTGCTATAACAAAGTTGTTTTATTTGTGTTGTTTGTTTCCAGAGGATCACATTGTAAAGAAAAAAAAAAGACTACATTTTTATCATTAAAAATAATAATACAAATCAATGAGTCAAAAAATCACCACTGACTTCACAGGTTCTTTCCAAAACTCCTCGCTCATTAAAACTTTGCCGAACAAAGAAATCGGTGTGAGCTAATGTGCATAACTTACAGAGAACTATAGAGCTATTCTGCTAATTATCTAATAACAACTTTTCAAATCTCCCATAGAACAACCTTAAAAAGAAGACTCAGCAACCGACTGTTCTCGCTCTGTCAAAAAACTGGGATCAGTGCTATAAAAGCCCCTAGGCAAAAATCTCTTATAGCCAGAGGATATAGAGAAAATGTTTCCCCCAAAGCCGGGAAATACTGTGGAGAGCAAGCAAAATACAGGAGGGCCAATTAATGCAAAGGAGACATACCTACACACACATACATTTACACCCACAGAGCAGGCTGCTTATCAGAGGCGGGGAGCGTAAGATCAAAGTAGCAACAGCGTAGAGAGGGAGGCTATGAGATTGAGACAGAGCTGAGAGGTACGACGAGTGTTGTTAAGGAGAGAGAGGAAGGAGGGTGAAGAATCGAGGAGAAGCGAAAGAACAGGAGGAAGATTGATGGAGAAAGAAGAGGAAGAGAAAGACACAGAGAGGCAAAATGAGACAGAAATGAAATGCTCAGATCCAAGCCGTCTGAGAGGAAGGCAGTCAAAGATTTAAAAGAAAGAGTTTTTGGGATTTCGGTTTGATGGATAGAAGAACTCCCTCGAGTAGCGAAAAGACACAGATAAAAAAAGACAAATGACAAGAGCTGATAACATGTTCAGAGTGCAGAGAGGGGGGGGGGGAGAAAAGAAAAAAGCACTGCGAGGTAGATTGTGACAAGAACTTTGAAGAGGATTTAAAACAGGCGCATAATGAGGGATCTGATATGGAGAAAAACATTGAAACATCAACGCTTTAAACTGCAGCTGTGAGTCTATTGCTGGAGGGGACAGGTGCACTTCACCGTCTGTTATGAAGATATATTAAAGGATTTTTCTCGCATCTGATCAACTGATTTTAGTCCAGCCTTTTTTAGCCACTAGCCTGCTAGCTATCAATGAGCCCAGTGTGGGAAAATCATGGCCACATTCAACCACTAGAGGGACCTGGGGTAAAAATGAAGTCTTGGGCGCCTGCTGACCTTTTGCTGGCATGTGAAAGGCCTAGATTAGGTAATAAATGATAAACTGCTCTTTAGCTGTTGGATGTTAAAAATAGTCACAAGTCACTAAAGTTGTCCTTCTGCTATTTAGGCCGGCACATGTAGAGCACAGTGCATTCATCAGCACTTTTCTGCCTACAAACAGGTGCCGACTGCTGCTGGAAACTAGGTTGATGAAAGCAGAACTTGCAAGACAGAAACCTCCAAAGTACTTGCCTGAAACAAGTTGGTTGATATCTGTGGGATATTCACAGCAAGCCAATTAAAAAAATGTTTTTGTACTACAGTGTGTCTCGTGTTAGTCATTTGATGCATTGTTAACATACATGAAATTAAACGTTTTGTTTTTTTTTGTTGCCATTTTTACTTTTATTGTATGATTTTTACTTTGTGGTTGCATTCCTCTGGACTTGACTTGACCTGATGAACTTCTCCTCTAATTGACAGTTTTGAATTACATGTTGATGTCACTTCAGCAGGAACTCAATATGTTCATGTCGCTGTGAGGAAAAGATATGCGGGGGAAAAAATGAACAGTTTTGCCCAGTTGCCACTTGGGGCTGCCAAAGAGCAACATTTCCCTCCCTGTGCAGCAACAAGTCAGAAATGGAACCTCTCATAACTGGGTGCTATATGTGCAGCGCAGTACGTTTTCAAATTAAATACCTCTGCTCCATCTAATATTAACTGCTTAAGTCTGTCGTCGTCGTCCCCCCCCAACCCTAACCCCCCCTCCCGGTCATTTCTCTGCCTCTCTGGGACGTTGCTGAGCCTCTCCCCTCTCCAAACAATAAAAATGATGGGCCCTGTATCTTCTACTGAGCGGAGAGAGAAAACCAAGAGGCTCCACTCTTAATGCCAGCCAAGCACAAGATAAAGAACAAGGGCGGTTAAGCTTTGTCAACACGAAAGACACCAAACTGAGGGATAAAACAGAATGGAGAAAACATAAATCCTGGACTGTGGATATTATGTGCAGTTCCTGGGAGACTCTGGGTCATGAAACACACAGACAGGAAATGAAATATAAAGCAAGCTGGAAACGTAACCAGGCACTCCTCAGGTTCACAAAGGTAAAGAAGGACAAAGCTACCCGTTTTCATGTTTGCATTCTCCATGAAGGGGGACTATGAACATCAGCTCACAGTGCTGCCTGAATTGCTACCAAATGTCTGGAAGCTTAAAAGAATCCCAGACCATCCAAGAAACACAACCTCCTTAAGCTTCCATTGTTTTGCCTTCACAAAGGTCTGTGGCCTCTTAACACTATGCTGTGTTTGCACTTTCTGTGCCACCAAAAAAAAACAGACTCCGTCCTGGATTTACTACTATTCCTCCTGACATTTAAGAGGACTTGTGGCCTCCCAAGGGGGTGGGTGTAGTGGAAAGCCTTTAGTTGGAAAGTTTATAGACACCAGTACCGTTTTATGTGTTTGACACTTTTGACAATTTTCGGCAAACGTGGTTAGACTCGAGTGTTGAGGCTTGTCTCGTTGACGCACCTTCAGATGTGACTGCAGATAGTTTGATGCTCCCCCCTGAGACGCTAATAAAGTCTCTGTTGAGTTGGAAGCTTTAACTCGCTGACTTCTTCTGAGAAAAAAAAAAAACAATTTGCCACATGTACGCAACATGACTCTTGAGTCCCCTGTTATACCTTTACTCAGGTAACACTTTGCACTGGGTGCTACAACACAGGATATTGAACCAACACATGCAATATGAGACACACTTTATTATAAGACCTGTGGGGATGAAACGCGTGTCTTGTTGTATTGTTGGAGTTTGCCAGAACAGTAAGCATATTGAACTCAATATATTAAATATACCTCCCATACAACAGCCTTGATGTTTTACTAAAGTTCCTTAAAATAGCCAGAAAGCTTAAGTAATATACATCTAGCAGTCTACATGTTTCTGAGCCATCAACACTCAGGGAGATCATATCACTCATATAAAACAATAATTATCTTAAAGTAGTTGAATTGTATAATGAGAAAGATATGTTCTTACTGCACAGCCAAAATCATCTTTTGGTTTATTACATTTTGTTTTTCTATTTGTAATTATCTTTTTTTTTTTTGTAATCAATCCAGGGTTGAAAGGAGATTGTTTTTTTCAAAACCTCCTGACACACACACACACACACACACACACACACACACTCACACACACACACACACATTCACAGCTGTACACTGTATTACTGGTGGCTGCTGCATCTTGATGTGAGCTGATGAGGGAAGATAAATACTCATTTACTTTTCTTCTCTGAAAATAATTCCCGAGAGTCCCCATAAACAACGTGATTATACTTCAGAAATAACAGTGAGAGCACAATATCTTGTTGCCAGATACGATCCGCTTTTTTTTTTTATGGGTGTCCAGTTGCTGAATTGACCCAGTCGCACTGTCCTACACTTTGGCTGCTACCATTTCAGGTTCCACCCCCCCTGTTTAACAGAGTACCTCACACACCAGACACTTGTACACAGTATCTGCTGAGGGTGGATGTCCAACACCACCGGAACCTTTTCGTCAGTTTGAGTCTTCCCATTGAGGAGGAAGGTAATGGGCCAGACCACATGATCTGATCACTACAGCATGAGCTTTGGCCTCAGCCCAACTGTTTTATCCGCTCTACCTTCAGGTCTCTTGAAACTCAATATATTGACGTCTCTGTGAAAAGCGTATAGCTGCTGGAATGGAGTTAAAAAAAAAAGTATGGGCCGACCTAATCCAGCAGATGCTGAAAATACAGAAATTATTACAGAGAAGCGAAATCGCTCAATATCCGTCAGAATTGCCCTTGATGGATAGTTTCACACAAGCGATCTGATTGGTCAAAATTTATTTCAGCTGTGTGAATTATTGCCGTAACGTTGGCGGTGCTTTTATTGCTTTGCCTGTTTTTCCCTGGTTTCCATGGGAAGATGTTAGTGATCTGTCTTTCTGCTGTAAAGAAAACAGACAGTAAACCTGCTGCTGTTAAAACCATTACTGTAGTTATTGTTTGGCGATGCTCATATTTGCCTGCCCCTTGTAGCTACCTGCATTACTGTCATATAGAAGAACACTCTGCGAGATGTTTTTTGCTATTATTATTTCAAGCAAAGGCTGAGGTTTGCAGCACCCATTCATTTGAGATGATTTGCAGCAGTTTTTCTATATTTAATTACCTCCTAAACTTTAGAGAAAACCAATAAAATAATAATTTCATGAAGTCACGAACAAAAATGTGTTTCTGTTCCTTTGTTTTAAAGCAGGCGACCAATGACCCCTTTCATAATTCAGAATATCTATCATAGGGATGGTGAGAGTATGCGCTTCATTTCTTTGTAGTTTGTGTGATCACTAATATAAGAAGAAATAATAAAAATGAGAAATAATGTATACATCATCATTTTATTCCTTTACAATAAATTGGTATTCTCTAACAGTAATCTCAACAGATTATTTTAGAGCATTTTTAGTTTTTTTTTGGATTTCATTACAGCATATTACCCTCATTTTGAGAGAGTTCATACCTGAAATCAAAATACATTTATTTTTTACAAGCAAAGATTGTAACAAATCAGACTCAACAGTTAGTTTTACTCTTAATATTTGGTGGGAAGCTCAACTGAAGGATGTTGATCTCTTGAGAATTTTTTTTCTGAAAGTTCGAAAACCCTTTTCAGAAGCCGCTGGATAACCATTGTCAAGACTTTCACCCTTCAGTGATCAAAAGTAGTTGTGAGATTTTCCGGCTGGTAGATTTCATTTACTGCTGTCTCTCAGATAGATCCGCCTGGCATAACTTTGTACAAATATCCACAAAGCCTGATTATGTTATCTGATGATGACACGCACCCAGCAGCCATCACCTCCTCCTTTTTAATCTGGCACATGGCAGACGGGAGGTCAGTGTCTTAAAAAAAGAATGTTTTGACACAAAAGGGTCAAATCTGTCACACACATTTCTGTCCAACCTACAGAAAATAGAGATACCGTTTTAAAAAGGTTAAAAAGGGTTAGTATGTAAAAATCCAATCTCAGTTTATGTCATCATACCAAATAAAATAAAAAGATTAAGACGGTTTGAGTTTTTATGTGGTAGATTTAACCCTAAAAAAATAGTTCAGTGCCGTTTTTCATGCAACTTCTAATTTTGTTAAAACTGCAAAATAATCAAGGATTCTTTTTTTTTTAGCAATGAAGACTGAAGTTTTATTTTGATGTCCAATGTTGCTGCAAACGCACGCATAGTAGGAATAATATATTGTTTTTTCCCTGCTTTATTCACTTTTGAATATTTTAATTTCAAAATAAAATGATCCCCCCTTTGTAAAATTGTGCTTTGACAGAATGACTGCTAGCTGGGAGATAACATTGTTTGTGGAATATATTTTTAGCAATGCACTAGAAAGACTCTTTGTTACAAAAAGTTAATACTTTCAAAGTCAGTTTCCTGGGTTCTTGAATGGATTGATTCTTTTATGTCATGCTGCATTTTAAAGTACAGTTGAATGATTTAAGAGAGATTTGTTGGTTTCTGACCAGCACTATGTTTCAGTGCAGGTCTATAGGATTAATTCTGCTGCAAGAACAGCCTGTCGCAGCCATTAATCAAAACTAGACCAGTCAAAGATATGCATATCAAACTTGGTCCGTCTTTCCTTCTCTCTGCTTCCATCTGTCTTGTCACTCACTGTTTTACAACTTTAAAAGACAGGCATGCCGCGATAAACTTTTTATACTTTTGGCTGTCCTGAAAATCCATCTCAGTGGCGTCGTGTGACATTAAAGATTCACACGCACGCTCAGTTTCTCTCCCTTCGGTGTTACTGAGAGATTCTGGGGTAATCGAGGCACACATGGTTCCCACCACAGACCATTACAAAAAGTACAAAAGTGTTGGAGGGATTTCAGCTCAAATTCCTCTTTATTATGCTGATGTGCTATCGGTGTCCCACGGAGAGGAAAAGCAGTGGAAAACCAATTGCAAAATTACATTTTCATCTTCTCATACAACATTTTGATGTGGAGTCAGTTACACACACACACACATGTTCTTTCTTGTCTCTTACACAGTACATGGTAACATGCCACCATCACTTAATGTATTACAGGACACAGTAGAAATGTGACAACTGAAACACACAGGTTTGATCAGATGTGTGTGTGCGTACTGCCTCCTTGTGGTGAAGTTGCTTATTATTTATTTTAACACCTGATGCTGCTACAGGCCTTGTTTTTGCACATGACATTTTGATAGGCCACATAGAGAAAGCATAGATGGAAATAATGAATTTAATGATTCCTTTTAGCAGCTTTGACTTCAGGCTGCTGGTGTTGTGCTGGCTCACTCTCACTGGGACACTACAATATGACAGAGCCGTTAGTAAAAACGTGTGTTTTTCCTACTATGACAAGTCAAAATGCCAGTTTATCTCTATTACATACAGATAATGAGCATCAGATAAAAAAAAAAAAAATGTTTTAAATACTATTATTACAGCGTTGCAGCAGTTACTTTTTATTTTTATTTCATCATTAAAGATTAAAAACAGCATCTAATGTAGACAATATGGTCTTTTGCAGATAAAGTACGCTTCAGCTGTTGCTAAATAGATTTGCCTGTTCTGATATCTAACCCCTTCAGCTTTCAGCCAATAAATATATACAGCATATAATAGCTTTTAACCACACATTTTCAGCTTGGTCTGTGACTGTCATAATGAAAGGAAACAACCTCTGAGCTTATTACGATCAAAGCAGATCAAAGTTGACTGTCTAGTTAGCGATGCCGACACAGTTAAGCTGGGCGTTTACTGCAAAAAGATCTAGATAACAGAAGGCTCTGTGATGTAAATACTCTCTTAATCCAACTCAAAAATCTGTCAGAAGATTATTTTAGATTAATCACTTGAGCAGGTCAAACATGAAAGCATCGATCACAAAAAGGAGAGAGACAGGGAGGACTCTACACAATTTGTGCTTTATTGGCAAAAAAAAAAAAGAAAGAAGAGATTGTACAGTTTCTACTGTTGATTGCAAAAGCAGTGTTGATCCATCACCTTTACGCAGAACACCTCTCCTTATATTCGAGCTAATATGACTGAACAGCACAGTGCAAATCGCATTATCATTCTAACAACTGTGTACTTTAATATACGGACAAATCGACTGGCGGAAGGCGACAAGAGCTTGATAACAAATATGTGGATTCATGTGGCAGTTATGGCGTTTCCATTGAAGGCATGAGACGGCAACACACAGAAACATGTGACTGTGATGAACGGGAAATAAAGTCATGGTCTGGTGTTACTTTTTTTTGTAGTTTTTGCTCATGTGAACATCAGGCTATACAGAGCGTGCAACATTTCTGATGAACTGAGATAGCGGTCCATCAAGCTGTACTCTAACAGGAAGTAACTCAAAATGAAAAGTTCTGTGTGAGCATGATGGAACACGCCATTGCACTTTTCCACAATGAAGACCATAATGATTTATAGAGACTTCACCGAAGTCATAAAACAAAGAGGGCCAGCCCCAGGATTTCTGCATAGCAAAATCTGGGCAGTAGAACAGGACAAGTAAAATATAAATCGATGAACATGTCTTCTCCCATACATTATATTAGTACATTCTAACCTGAACAATATTCAGTATCCGTCATTTAAATGGCTTAAGCCCATGGACAGCTCCCTCACCTGAAGAGTAGTCACCCTCCTTGACTTAATGTGCAGCTTAATTTCTCAACATGTAATAGGGATTTTATATCCCTTATAAAATGTAAAATCAAAATGAAAAGGCTATTATTCCTTTTTTTGTTAAAGTTGTGACAGGAAACAGGTGATGGTTAAACAGTTGAAAATAAATTTGGACTACATTTTTAGATTTCAGTGAAAATGTGATATTTTTTTTTTTGCAAGATAAAAAGGAATTACAATCTAATTCCTTTTACATGAAACACATCGTTTTTCCCAATTTTTTAATCTTCTTTTAAATAGTTTAGTAGTAATTTACTTGGAGTAACATCTATGACAAACAGACCATTTCAACGTGAGCGGCAGACAGTTTCTGGAAGGACTTCATATACAAGTAACAGCTTCTCCTGGATTGCAGCTTCATTTGTATGTTTGGACCTTTACGATGCACAAGTATGCTCGAGACAACAAGTGCTGTGAAAAGCCAATGTTTTTTGTGTCAATTCATATCTTTGCTAATGGCTGAGAGAGAAATCCATTATTAATCTTTGGGGTAAATAATCAACTGTTATAATTAAGCATTATATAATGACCATATCATTAAAGTGAGCATTAAAGACATTAAGACAGTAGGCAAGAGGGAAAACAGAAACAGGTGTAGAGGGACCATAAGGCTGAAACACTCTCCAAAAAACAAAAGAGACAAATATAAGACCCCTAACAAACCAAAATATTAAAACCCAAGAAGTCATAATTGAGAAAAAAAAAATATTCAAATATAACAAATAAGAGTAAAAGATAAAACAGTAAAAAAATCTCTATGCAGACAACAGCAAAGTCCTGGACAAACAGAATTCTAACCCAAAGACATAATGCTCTCCAGTTGGCCTGTAAAGCAAGAGAAAGCATCAATCAGGCTCCATGACAAAGCACAGCATCTCAACAGGCCAGGCAGGAAGGCCAACTGGCTCTGTGCAGGTCTCGACGTATTGTCCTTCTGAACGTGGATCAGAAAACGTAGTCTCGGGTCATCTTGAGGGACGGCATGGCCTCGTTGACGTTTTGGTCCAGGCGGTGATACTCCACGGTGTTGCGGGAGCAAAGACCGTCTTTCCAGCGTCGGCTCTGAGCCAGGAGGAAGATCTAAAAAAAGGAAAAAACGAGAAGCAAAATGCAAATAGAAATCAAATTAATCTGATAGATGTAGTGCTGATCAATTAAAAGTATTTCTTGGGTGAAAGGCGAGCAGAAAAGATGAGAGACTACATAATTGAAATATTCACTTCAGCTGTAAAACCCAAAGTTACATGAGACTAGCATAATATATACTCTTATATAAAACAGAGAGAATGTGTTCCTCTCGAAAGAAAAAGAAGATTTCATGCTGTTGTGCTAAATATGATCACATATTCTACAATATGAGGCATTTCGTTTGAAACCAGTTAAAGAATGCAGTGCTGAGGTTGTTCAGATGGATTATCTGGTTGTTTTTGTTACATTATGAAGCTCTCATTTTAGTTTGTGAGGTTGTGCCATTTGTTAAGAAAATCCTAATTATTTCAGTGCCAAATCTAAAATGTTACACTTAAAAAGGTGAATGTTATAATAAATGTAATTTCTTTTGCATTTAAAGTGTAATTCAATACATAAGAAGACACTTGTGTATTTGATCAGGAGACACATTTAGTGAAACCTCAGACAAAGTACAGCAGGGTTTTATCGGATTGTGTAATGGTATTCTATTATTTATTAACCTACTGATTGTTTGTTTTTTTGATTAATCAATTGTTTGGTCTATAATATGTCAAAAGATTTGTTAAAATGTCCAGGGCACAGTGCAAGGTCCCAAAGTTAAATCTCAGCCTCTGGATATCAAAATGCATTATTTTTCTAAACAATAGTGCAAAACAATTTAACTTACAACAATATACAACAAAGAAAACAACACAAAACCTTAGATTTGACAAGCTGTTGTCAAAATTGTTGGCGATGAATTTTCTGTCTTTCATTTAATTGATTAGTTAAGTTAAGTTTCAACAAAAGCTTTTTGTACATGGGCACAGTATAGAATGTTAACCAGGCCAGGCCAATGTTACTTCAGCCTTTCGAGGCTAAAGGCTGAAGTAATATCAGTCCTGTGCAACCAAAACTTATCATCTATACTTATCATCTCATCATTCTATATCTAACTATATCATCTCTGGCCTCTACATCCTGAGCAGTGGCCCGGCTGTATTCATATCAACACTCACCTTCCTCTTGTTGTGATAGGTGATGTAAACGATCGCCACCAGGAAAGCCAGGATGACCAGATGAAAGAAGAAGTGGGAGTCCTCGTCCTCTGTGTTGTAGCTGTCTGCTCCCTTGTAACGGATGTCCTCCATCTCGTCTGGCTGCAGCCTGCTCACAGCCTGGTCTTTGACGTTGTCACTGTTCTTATCGTTGTTGTTGTTGTTGTTTTCATATTCGTCGTCCGCTCTGTAGGTAGCTTCATCGTCCTCCTCGTCCTCTTCCACCTCCTCCTCCTCAGTGTAATTATCCAAATCAATGCGAGGTGAGGTTCCTTTGTCAGGGGACTGCAGCAGGTCTGGATCGGTGTCTAGCGCTGTGGGCAGGTTTGGAGCGTTGGAGGGTTTGGAGTCAGAGACAGGAGCTTCCTGCTCTTTAGTTACAAGTTTGGCTGGTACAAGGGCTTTGACAGAGGCGGTGGGAACTTCTGAAACAGCAGGTCCATCTGTTGCCTCAACTTTGACTGTGTGTTTTTCAGCCTCATCTGATATTGGGTCCCCTTTGCTCACAGGTTGTGGCTGCCCTGTATTATCAGAGGTACCAATGATAGTGATCAATTTTTCGTCCTGCGCTTCAGGCGTTTTTGGATTAATGGCTATTGTGGAGTTGTCTTTAGGAGCCTCTTCTTCTGGTGTTGTAGAGTCATTGCCAGCAGGTGCTGCAGGGTTCTTGGGATCTGGGAAAGTCACGGAACTCGGTTGAGGTTGAGGTTGAGATGGCGAAGGCTCTGCGTCATCTGCTTTCTTGCTCACAGTGGTTGAAGTAAAATGTTGAATGTAGAATGTGTTATCCCCCTGATTCTCTTGGCTTGGTGCTGTCAGATAAGAGGGATAACAATTCAAGACAATATGCATTAGGTTATAAAAAATAAAGTTGAATAAATAGGTTACTCCTTAAAACACTTGAACATATCAACTTGAAACGTTTGCATTAGGGGTGTAACGGTTCGGAAATCCAAATCCCCAGGTTCGGTTCAGACAGTTGGAGAATCGTTACACCTCTAGTTTCCCTGATTTTAATTTCAAAGATGCTGGCGATATTATCTGCCCAGAGAATTCACCATTGTTTTTGTTTGTTTACACTCTTCTGTTAATGCACCGCAGGAATAAACTACCATTTTTGTTGCGCTCTGTTTTGTTTTGTTTTTCTTGTGTAGCATAAATGGAATAAGCTACAACTGCATTTCTGAACAATAAATAATCCTTGCATAGTAACTAAATGTGTATTTTCAATCAAGGAGGTGTTCTCTACAAAAAACAATCTGAGTTTTCAGTTTCAACCCATTTTAAGAACTACACTTTCATCTAAAGTGACATACTGATAACCCCATCACACACTGAGTCAATGCTAGTACAGATATGAATAATGTCATACAAGCCTACGGTGTGATCACACCAGAAGCACCTTGGGCTGCGAAAATGATCTTGACCCAGAGACTGCCATCCCCTCGAGCTGGCACAGAAAAGCTGCAGAGTGGACAATTGAACTAAACAGCAGTTTGCCATAATCCCATGACAACTGCTGACAATAAGAGATTATGTTTTGAGACAACTATATGTATAAACGTCAATGTTAAACAGGTTAAAATAATTGGAAAACCTGGCTAAGTTTATAAAGCTTTAAGTGTAACATCTATAACTTGTCAATTTAATTAGAAAAAAAAAAAAAAAAAAGTGAAGTACTTTAATTTTCAAGAATCTCTTGTCTACAGTTTCTAACTGTGGGCTGAACTCAGCGTCATGCATCTGGCCAGCTTTCCTAAATCAATGACACCATTTAACCAACAAGCGTCAACATTATTATGTCCTGTGGGAATAGGAGGTGCGGCTTAGGAAGGGACGGGAGAGACGGGGAGGAGAACACTATGGACTTGAAGCAAGGGGTAAGACGTCCCCAAGAGAAGAAAGGAACTATTCATACACATAGGCCATGGCCAGCATAAATAATCACTGAACAGGAGAGCTTTGTGGTAGCAACGGTTATAGGCTTTGCTGCATGAAACAGCATGTAGGAAAGTCAGCCTTTAAGACTGAGCCACTGAGTCACGCTTGACACATGTCTTAATATTTAATAATCCCAATAATATTTCCTTAAATCACAGATCTTGTCGACAAGTAACAGGGGGAACTTCCTCCACTTTTGTTTAAAGTTGCACTCTTTCAGCTCTTGGATCATTTTTATTCAGATTAAACCCACATGAGACATGGATGACGGCCCAAATTAATGTAGCCACCAGCTTAAAGACTGTAAATTCAGGCTTCCGCTGGTTGAACATTATGCCAACTAGTTTGCCGTTTATATATTTCAAGCTTGATAAATATCAAGCGATGTAGTGGCTGATCAGGATAAGGTCCTCCTCCCTTTGTATACATCGTTTTTGCTCCCTTTCCAGACAAAACCTAAACGGCCATCCACAGTAGGAGGACAGCACATTAATGATATGTCACAATCTGGCTATATATATAATATAATATAGCTCCATTAGTGAAGTCAGATCACAAGACTTGCGGGACAAATCTTGTACCGATGCATGACTTGTCTGTGACATACATAACGTTGTTGTGGATAAATAGTTTAAAAGTAATTTCTAGAGAAAATAGTCAAGTCAAGGAAAAGGTTTGTTCCCATCTAACAGTCTATGTCTGTAAGGTATTGTGTCAGTGCATCTTTATCACAACAATATATGTAGCAATAAGCTGACCTTATCTCAACAGATTTAAACAAATAAACTACACTTCGGCCTAGTCAAAGTCCATTTCAGCATGACAGGGCCTGACATAGAGAGAACAATAACAGCCTTCACTACGGCCCCAGTTCCTTGGCAGTAAACATCAAACGGGTTTTCTTTAATAAGCGGTGGCGCTACTGGACTGACAGGAGGCTAATTAGCAGCTCAGATATATGACAAGCACATCTGGAGCAAGTGACTGAGCCCGAAGAAGGTTCACCAAGTAAACCTTTCGACACCAGTGACATTTTAACTGCGCTTATCTATTAGATAACAGACAGTGACGTTAACTGGTCGATATTTAGCGTCGTATCCGATACAAGTTGAACTGGTTATAAGGTTGTCGAGCGTAGAAAAATATAACTTCCCGTTTACTGGTTTCGCGATGTTTGTTACGACTCTAATGTTTCTGTAGAATTTAAAAGGAGTTACATGTACATTGTAAGTAAAGTCAGTGAACTTCGTGTACATTTTACATTGAATTAAATGTTAAATAACGTCTAAAATAATAAGATAATTAAATAACAGTTTGACGGTAGAACGTGTCGACGTTGTTTCAACTGACAATCGGAGCGGTCACATTTAAAGCCGTATAACTCTTTACATTTCGGAAATTACTATGTCAAACTGTACTGTAATAGTTTGATAAGGACTCGATTTTTAAATAAAATACTATGTTTAAGACTTTTACAGACAGCCTGTCATCGTCCCCCTCACCGTGGAAGCTAGCATGACGCACTAGCCAACTAGCTATAGTAACGTTGACACTAGCTAGCTAACTAGCTAACTAGGCTTTTAAAAACAGTCGTCATATCAGCTCATTCATACAAGTGCAACAAACCTTTCGTCGTGGTCACAACGTCTCCTAACGGAGCTGACAAGCAGCCGCCGGCTAAAAGTTGGAGGAAAATAACCAGAGAAAGAGCACAAATATTTCTCCTGCTTCGCTCCATCTTTCTGCACGTCGCCATGTTGATGTGAGTAACTGGAGAGGCGGGGTTTCACACGGCCACATGATGCGAGTGAATGTGTTCAAAATCAGCTGTCATGGCTGAAAAGGAATTGTAAAATAATTCAATAATCGTGGATTATTCATACAAACCAATGCCAAATATGCCTGGATCAAATATCCATCACTGGGTATTCAATTATCACAAACTACACAGCTTCTTAAACATCCTCGAAGATCTGTGTATGTTTTCCTCACATGTTAATAACTGTTGATTTTATTTCATGCCATTGTATTTAGGGTTTTGGACCGTTTTGATTTTAATGTATCACCTTGGGCTCTGTAAAATTGTGGTATGCTTTCAAAATGTTCAGATATTTTATAAACACTCTGCTGATTTTTAGACAAGATGGAATATTTATTAATTGCCACCAACAAGTGAATTCAAAATAAACCGTATGATCCCAGTGAAAATCAAAGTCAGACTGTTACCATGTAATATCCGGCTTCAAAACATTTTTTTTAATTATCTACAGCTGTCACACATGACCAGATAATTTGCGTTATCAGATAATTTGAAATAAACATTGAAATGAACCATCAAAACATTAATCTGTGACAAAATGCAGAATAACAAATACAATCGCAAACTGATTCAAGATGTTCTTTATTAATTCAGGGAATGACAATACTGTCAAATACACTAAGCATGATTCCCATAACCAGTTGTGGAAGACTACAATTTCCTTTCCACACTATTTATTATAGTCATCCTCCCTCAAAGAAGTACTGAAACTCTTATCCAAAGAAGTGTAACTGTGTGCATGATAGGTTCCCCTCCTTTGCTTGACCAGGAAGAAATGACAGGTCTTTGCCTTCTTAAGACTTCACATATGGATTAAACTATGTAAGACTGTCAATAAAATAATATTCTTTTTACTATATGTAACAAAAGACATGTTTCACACCAAATGCACGGACACAAAAAACAAGTGAGACGAAAACACAGAATGTCCACATTGGGAGTGTAGTGTCTCTTAGAGCTAATTACAGCCGCTTACATCAGGGACAACTAACCCATCCCATTGTATAATATATCAAGACAGACATTAGAGCTCTCCAGTGCAGAAGTGTGGAAATGAAACAGTTATTTCACCACTACAACTTTCGAGTAAGGAGTGCTTTATGGTGCTATGCAACAGTACCCTCTAGTGGTGTAACTACTCAACTGTACCCTTACTGCCCTTTCCATTTGATCTGCATTGGAAAGCAGAGGGACACAAATTAAAGCATTGTGTATGACTGTAGTGAAATGATAAAGAGGTGCACATGACTGTACTCAACCCTATGTTTCCCGTGCAAACTACACAAATCCAGATCAAACTTTGTTTAATGGTTGTAGTTTTGATCTGAACTCAGCTCTTTATTTCCAAAATATCATGTTCCCTTTATGTGGTCCTTTAAAAAGTGGTAGATCGTTGCAAGAACGATTTGACCTTTATGTTATCTTGGCCTCCAGCTGTAGCATGTCTAGGGGACACAGGGGGTTTTGTGAGGGCTAGTTAATCAATAAAAGGATTTATATTTTTTTTTTTTCATTTTGGTGGGGAACACGTGTGCTGGGAGGACTGGAAGGTCGTCTGCCTCATCCTCCTACGCCTGGAACTCGAGGCCGAGACCAAGCTTGTGGCCACCAGCGTTGATGTTCTTGCCATCAAGGAGAGCAGAGAGTGTCAGCTTGATGCCTGCAGAAACAAACGCACCAGGATGAGCCATGAACAGACGAGGCAGTATATGTAAGTTCTTGCCATCAAGGAGAGCAGTGTTTGTTTTTTTCATACTTATTCCTCCAAACTGTCTGAAACTGTATTTTGAATATACAAGTTGCTTACTGAACGAGTCCAGTATAGATAGAGAAGATCCAAGACCTCTGCACTGTAATATTTCTACTTTTGTTTGCCCATCAGAAAATCGTAGTTGTTGTCTTTAAATAACCCTTCACAAATATTGTGCAAAACTATTTTAATAACTGTTGTATTTTCAGAATAACAATAGAATAATATGAGCAATAGCACACATTCTCAAGTAATTTGAGGTTTGTTTGTCAAAAAATGCCAGAAAAACTGATAGGGAGCCCTAATATGATCATGGTGTACTCTGAGCATTTCTAAAAATGTACTTCAGTTAATAATCCACATACACATCTTAAATCCACAGCTCAGATTTTGACTTAATTCTTATTTTTTAAAAAATCCCGGTTACGTGGCATTCCTGCTTCATAGTGTTTGTTTAATTGAGTAAATGTTAAAAATATTGAAGTCTTCGTAAAAAAAAGACTACATTTAAGCACTTGGCACCTAAATGTTGTACAAAGTGCACTCACCTGGCTTCAGAGTCTGAGTGTAGCCCAGGCCCACAAGGCTGGAGTTGTTTACCTTGGCCTGTGTGAGGGAAAAAACAGATCAAAATCACACATATTACTTACAGATAAATGTACCAAGCCAATGCTGACTAACTCAATGCCTACTCTAAGCAAAATGCCAACAAAATCTCAAATTGTAAATCATAAATGCCACCTTCAGAATGGCACGTTGGCCGCGTTAACATGTTAATAATAGTTGTTCGAAAATACATATAACTACACGAACAAACAACCATTCACACTATTTGGCTCTGCTGCATGTGGGATTTAAGAAAATAATAATAATTACTGAGTCCTTCTTTTGGTCATTTTGGCTTAGATGAGGCTTCTCTCAGGCACAACTACACTTGACATGCTCACATGGACTTGCATCCATCCTTTTAAGTTGGTCAGATATGCAGAACACGCAGCAAAGATTGTGACCCAGATTTGAATGGAGCAACACCATTCACATCGTAGAGACTCTGAATGTCTCTGTACTGGACGAGGCAAATTTAATAATCTGACCCTGCACTATGAATTCCTTGTGAAGGGCGAGAAGTTAAAAACAGGAATTTATAAAGTGACATTGTCATCATAGCACACGTGACTATACCAATACAACAACAACAACAACAACTACTACTACTACTACTACTTCAGGTTACACACTACTCACAGAGAAGGATGCATCAGGGTCAATCTGATACTTGGCAGCGATGCCAAAGCGGGTGTTGCTGTTTCCGGCAGTCCAGGCCAGGTTGACAGCCGTCTCCAGCTGATCATTCACCTTCTGGTAGATGGAACCACCAAACTCAGTGCCATCATTTCTGAGGAAAAGTAGCAGATTGGAAAGTATGAAAATGTTGCTGCAACGCAAATAGTTTTTCCCTAAAAGGTGATATTTCGAAGTTTAGGGATAGGGATAAATTATGGTTTGGGTTTTTTTGCTTTATTTTTAAAAAAGAGAATACCTTTGTTGGTATCCTACATTTCTGTTAAAGAGCTCCTCAGGTGGGTTCACTGTCTCTGATGTAAAGCATATGTTATACTTTGTCTGACCTCACATAATCACTTCAGCTGTAGACTGAAACAGACAGGCTTGTCCAGGGCCACAGCAGGAAACAAGACTAACACTGTGCCTCCCTCTTTCACACTCTCAGACACGACCTCACTCTGCCTTTTCAATGAGGCCCTTTATGTCTGCCAACTACTCACTCCGACTTAGATGCAATATAGTAAATCCCATCACCTGGGTGTAAAAATAGCCAGGGTGCCCGGCAGAGAGCCAAATAGGCGATAAGTTAGTCAGGCGGACAAGGACAAGAAAACAATTTGTAGGCTTCGTCCAGTCAAGGTCAGTTGGCTGGACTCAGTTGTTTCACTTATAGCTACAACTTTAAACCTTTGACTTATGTTCAAGTACCACAGGACAGAAACACTAACCTAATCCGAATGTATAGTATTATGCATAGTTAGCTTAGTATCAAACTTAAAAAACATGCATGCACAAAGGGATTCAGGCAGTGTCTAAGGTGCTTATTCAGACATTTTCGTTGCTGATTTTACTAGTTTTTTTTCATACGTCTGTCATCACATTTTATGACGCCATCAAATCGACAAAATAAAATAAAAGTCCTAGAACAAAATCCTAAATTTTAATAAAATGATTCATCGGATTAAAATGAGTTGGTATTTATTTATTTATTTTTTTTAATTAAATCAACTTTGAATGCTTCCAAACTGGCAACTTCTTCTACATCTTTCTGTCGATGTTGGTATGAAAGTGACGCCTTGATGGAGCGCCAAGCAAATGCAGATACATAACATGGTCTTTTTTATTTTATTTACTATAATAGTGTTAGAGCCAAAACAGATTTTTTGTTATTGTGGTTATTTAAATGTAATATACGGTGCCGTTAGATTGTTGCTAGTCAGCTCTGTTAATAAAGGCGCGGCCTCCCTTTGCTTTCGGTAGGAGAGCAAACAATCCTGCGCAGCCACTACTGGAATCTGAATCAAATTCTCCAAATAGTAAAATACTAACTAATATTATTAGCATAGCGTAATCTTTATCTGCTACGGTGCAGAAATACCAGGTTCAAACAGAATGAATATACATTCACTCTCCTTGCCACCTTACATTTAAATGAGCATCAACTGCACCAAATTGACACCATGGTCATTGTATGCCATGACTAGTCCTAATGTCAGTAATACATTATATAAGATGATCCTAAAATGACGAGAAGCCCCATTGGTTTGGCAGTACATTAGAAAAGTATTGTGTCGAGTACGATCGATGGAAGGACGCATGCTAGCATTCTAATGACCATCTGCTGCTTCATGTAGTCTTACACATTCGTATGGAGCTGGAACTCGTCCGTCTTGAATCCAACCGCAAAGTTGCTCTGGGTGATTCTGTTCCTGCCAGCCTCGAAGGTCATCTGGTAGCCGGCCAGCCAGCCCTCGTAGCCCACCACGGCTGCGCCATGGATGGCTGTACCATTGATGTCGTAGTTAACGTCACAGCCCAGGTTGATGTGGTCGCACTTGTAGCCCGTCTTGACCTTGCCGCTCTTCTTGCTGGAAAGAATGTCCGGGAGAGAGAACAAGTTGTTAATGTCAGAGGGCAACGTTTCCCCAGGAGCTAGAAACATCACACTGCTGTGACAATGAAATACAAATTTTAAAAAGTAGTGCAGTTTACCAGGGCTACAGACTGCAACCATTTGGTCCAGTAATTCTTAAAGTGGGGTCTGTGGTACTCTGCCAGGGGTCGGTGAAGAGTTTTCAGATTCATTCATTGATATTATCATGAAAGAAAATCTTTCTTTTCTTCATACAAAGACACGTGTGTGGGTTTGTGTGTGTGTGTAATCTGGAATGCAGTACAAATTAGCCCTTTTTTCCTAATTTGCCTTTAGATAGGAGGTTAGGTACACTGTTTGTTGCAGCTAATTGAATTGATGTAATTTGCATTGTTTTATGGGTATTCTGTGTTGAGAAAGTGCAAATATGTCTAATACAGTACATGTCTAATATCTTTCAATACATTTCTCTTGTTTGGCTGTTTTACAGAACTAAGACTATACAAGTTTTAAAAAAAAATGGGCTATGTCAAATTATTCCAAGGGACATGCATGGGGGGGGGGTTCCTGGTATAAATGTCACTCACAAACATGTCTAAAACCATTGCTCTTTGCAATGTGCCCTTTAATAATTTACCAAAATTTGTCGCAGTGACCTCAGCAAGACACGTCGGCTAACTTAGCGTGTAAGCTAGTTTGCAGTTGTGCGTGCATACACTAGTGTGTTGATTTGAACAGACCCGCTACGTTACTGCGTGTTTGCTAAATATTGTTTCGATTTATTCTAGTTTTACCTTGTAGCTATAGGGTACTTATTCAGCAGTTTAAATGCAATATTGTTTTTAATGGCCAAGTATTCTTCTTGTTTGCTTGTTAAAATGTATTTTTCATTGTGCTAGCTGAAGAGTAAACATATTTTACCGCCACTGCCCGTGTGTTTCCCTCATGTGTAACCCGCAGACATCTACCTGCTCACATTGGCAAAGAGCAAAAAGTGACCCAGGAAAGATCCAATTAGGCCATTTGACAATTACAACCAAAACTTATACCTATACACTGTAGCTCTAAAAGCTCATGAAGAAATGTTTGATTTCATTCCACTGATCTCTTGATTTCTCACTAAAAATAAACTACATTCTCATGGTTCTCATTGAGCTGTTCTTACCCGGTGTTTGGCGAGAAAGAGGAATCAAACGTCAGCTTCAGCCCCTTAGCCAACTGTGGAACAGGAAAGGAAGATATAGCAAAAGAATTTATAAAAAAGGTTCAGTTTAATTCAAATCAACTTTAGTATTAATTGCTCATCAGATAAAAATCCAATTTACAACAAGGCAAATGGCACCCTCTACTTGAGTGATAGACCTTAGTGAATATGAAAGGAATATACTGTAGGTTACTGCAAATAGCAAACAAAAATCACATTTTAGATTGATCCCCACACCCCATCACCAACCTGGTCTTCAAGGGTGATCTCGGTCCCCAGGGTGTTGTCGGTGTTCCACTTCTCTGTGAAGGTCAGGCCGTGCTCCGCCCACTTGTACTTGGTCTCCAGGGATCCAGCGACCTTGCTGGTCTCAGTGTTGGCAGAGCCTGTGCTGGTGAACTCCTGCAGAGGGTAGCATTGGTGTCAGGGTCATAGACAGGTGAACTAGCCAGGTACATTAACACGTTCAAATCCTTTTATTGTTCATGTCTTGCACCAGGTTTGCATTAGGTTGAAGACAGTGATGTGGTCATGTAAAACTTCCACCAACACTGTCTGCATTCAACATTGTGGAACAGACACTTGATCCCAAATCCTGAGGGTGCAATTTGCAAGGTCAAGAAATCAATTTGAATTAAAAGTTAATGTAAGACATACAGTACGATTGATTGTTTTGACACAGCATCTTCCCAAACTCCATTTACAAAATGATCAGTCGACCTATCAGTCAGGTAGCCGATGCCAAGGTGTCCTGGCAATGTTTAGGAGATCAGATAACCAGCCACTTAATTATCAGCCAGGAGCCTCTTATGGTATGATAGGATGGCTGCAGTCTGTAGTGGCAGCTCTGGTTATCTGACAATGACTGGCCACAACTTACCAGTCCATTCTCAGACTTTGTTTTCAAGTCCAGCTTGATGACCCCAAAGCCTGAAACAGACAACATTGAATAAAAGATCAAAATGATGTTGGGATGAGAATACATGTACACCATCTAATAATAACCACTCGGAATCATTTTATTATTGAAGTGGAGCAGGCTTTGAAAAACCCAAGTGCCTTCTAAACAAGTAAAGCTTTAATGCCAATACTACGAGTCCTAACCATGCAAAATTCTATTCTATATTAACATCTTCACATCTGTCCACATGCGCTACAAAAACGCATGTCTTTGAGACTTTATCTCTGTACAAATGCATATTTGTTAAACTCTTAAACCTTTGCACATTTCTGTGCAAAAGTACCACTTCTAAAAATTGCACAGCACTTCCATTTTTAATTCAGCTATATTGTAAATATTTGTATAGTATTGTTTTCTTATTTTTATTTTATTTTGATTATATTTTATTATTATTATTATTCTTGTACATATTTTTATTGTATTTCTTCATATTTCTTGTGTATTTTTATTTTATTCTATATTTATGTGTGGAAGCACTTGCTTTTATTTATTTTAATTTCTCTTACTTTGTTTATGCACCAACTCCAGCCAATTCCTTGCGTGTGAAAACCTACTTGGCAATAAACTGAATTGTGATTCTATTAAAAACCCATTTAAAGAATCCGTTTAGATATTTCAAACACATTAAATCGAGTCATTGATATAGATTAGTGTCTGTGAAATAGCCATTTATCAGCCTCCAGAGTGCATTTAAAGTTATTTATATGCAACTGACTGAAAGTGTGTATTGATTTTAACTTGATTCTGTGAGATAATTAGTGGCGTCAGTTATGAATAATAGCTAGAAGGCTGGTTAAACAGATCCTGGCTCAAGCCTAAAGCACCATTCCTGAGTCTAATTGATTCACCTAACCACACTTCACATGACCCAGAAAATCTCCACGTCCATGTACTTTCTTTCCTGGTACGATTCCTTACTTTATGGTACATATGAATCAGTCTGCAACAACCGAGAATTCCCTAGATTTTAAAAAGGACATTTTTCAGTTACCACTGGAGCACAAAACACACCCCACATCCACCCTTACTGCAGGCTCTGCAACATTATACAGCGGCTGGATTTGTACAATGCCTGAGAGGAAGTGTTGCATCGAATCTTGCAAGAAATCTCCTTGATTACTTCACAGCACAATAAAAAGGAAGAACATGTTGTTCTTCTAGTGTATTGAGTGTTAAAAAACACATATTTCTTCTAATGGCAGAAAGTATAAAAATTATGATGGGATAAAGAAATAAAACTAGCAACAAATTCTACCACAGCTACCCTCTTTAATGAAGAGAAAAACTGCACTTAATTGTGTGTCAAACCTTTTTTCTCTATATATTGTACTGCTGTAAATGTTGAAGAAATAAGTGAATATGGTTGGCTGCTTAGTGCTTACCGTATCCCTTGGTGAAAACATCCCTGGCAGACTTTCCAAGGTCAATGTAGGTGGGAGGTACAGCCATTATCTGCAAAGACAAAGAGGAGGATCAAGGCTGTGACGAAAAACAAGGCAGAAAACAAAAAACAACATCTCCGCATGTTTATCCTCCCTGTGTGTTACAGCTTTAGGGCAGCCAGAGCCCAAAGTCACACAGCAGAGGGAAGGACACAGAACAGATCAGATGTGAAGTGTTGCTGAAAGAGGAAGGCAGGAGCAACTGGAAGTCACTGGTGGATATGAAAAGGTACAAATCTCATGAAGTTAGCTTACATCACTCACTCATCAATTCCTTCCTCCATGCCCATTGTTTTTTTTCCATTACTTTACAATCTAGGGAAAGAAAAGTTCATTTTTGACACTGAAACATTACATTTGATTAAGGAAAATGACTACAAAGTGGGAGATGCCACGTTTAGAAAGAACAATGAAGGCCACAAACTGAAGCACAAAGCTGACTGTTTAGTAACCCTCTGGATTGACTGCGCTCATGTGCAGTATGTGTGAACCTCTTTGTCCTGCTTTTTCCTGAACAGCCTGAATAGACATGTCTATTTCATCATTACATATTATGGGAGGTTTCATTTTACAATAGCACAAACAGTTATCAAGGTTAAGTTGTTACACAGGCATGTTGATAGAACATAGAGCAGGCTTTTGAACAGTTTACCAGGTGAATAGAAACCTTTGGGCTTACAGTTTCTGAACACATGGCGTTTCTATTAAAATGACATGAATGAGGTAAGGCTGGCTCTGCCTCAAAGAGTTAAAAAGCCTGAACTTTAAAATGTAACCATAATATTTTTTTTACTGGTGCTTTTGGTGTAAAGTTCAATTTGTTCAATTAAAGCACATAGTTTTTAGAATTCCCCCTGAAAAGTGTTGTATTTTAACAAGAAAGCAGCAGAAAGATAGAGCTGACTACGCTTACCATATTTTTTAAATCACAAGTAAAATATTGTTATCATGAAAATCAACAACATCGTCTCATATTTCCCTCATATAACCAAGCAGCCCTACCACAGATATTTCTCTGAACAATATAACCACCCACCCCCATTTCCTCCTCAAATGTCAACCTCCTAAATAACTAAAAAATCAGCTCTGACACAACAAATGTCTGTCAATCCCCAGGCATGTCCAACTCTGACCCTCCTGAATCATTCAGGATGCCCCCCTGGACAGCCCTCTGAGCCCAGTCACCAGTAACTGTGCTAATATAGAAGCACTTGGGCAGGAAGTGGACTAATGTCAAGCATCTGCAGTGCCTGTTAACACATACACACAAATGGCATGTCCGCTATTGACGCTGTGCCAACACACCCCACATGGCTTTCACACAGGCTGAAGCCGCAGAGGACAACCGTGGATATCTGACAGCCTGCAAGTCTGGTCACTGAGGTGCACTTGGGTAAACTTTAATGACATTAGTTTGAAGGAGGCTATATATTCATATAACAGTCACACCAAATGACTCTTATAAAGACAGGGAGCATCCATCCCATAGCTTGATGAAGGCCATTCATGAAATGATGAAGTACACTTGACCTAGCAACTCAGTTAAAGGATTCATCACTGCCCTTCAGCACCACTTTAGTTGTGGTCCAATTCAGAAATGCAGCTGTGAGACGGACCTACAATCTATTTAAAAAGTCTAGTCTCTCTCAACAGTGAATACAGTAGTGGCCACTGGACTCAGACAGAGAGGTTATGAAGCCAGTGAAGGCAGCATCTCCCTGCCCTCGCCTGCTAACAGATTAGCATTAGCTAGCTATCAAGGTGGACAGCGGACAAGTGTCTCCAGTGAGTAACTTTATGGCAGGTTGATAGGATGAGAGACAGTAACACGTCAAGAAGGTAAACCCGTAAGCTAGCTAAGCTTATTTAATTCTAGCTTCCTGAATAACTGCTGACCAGTGGCTCCTGCACTGTCAAATGACCGCACCGCAAGTCATTAGCCATCAAGCTAACAGCAGTTGGAAAGCAGCAGGCCTAGCATCTCTGCTGCACGCCGACTGCAACCGACTCCGGTTAAAATGCCAAAGGGAGAGACGGACAGCTCCGGGCTGCGGAGGTCACAATCCACCGGCTGATAGCAGGGACAGAGCCGTGCGGTGAAGTCAACGTCAGCTGTGTTGCATTTCAATATTAGATACATAACGTACCTCTGCGTGTTCCTGTCCTGGCCGAGAAGGGGCTTGTCAACTGCACAAAGGGAGGTGGTGCGGAGTCACGTACGTTACAAGTCACGCAAGCAGCAGAGGCCTCTTGTCATCGTCAAAGATACAACATTCAATCAAATAGCAAGATGGTTCACTCCAGATTTCAGCATTCCGGCCTGAGTGGTATCGGCGGGGGAAAGGTACGAGGGTTTCCCACTATTCACACACAAGCCTCGTAATTTGCGTAGCCTGCCTTCTTCTTGTGTAACACTGAATTAGTGGTGTGTGAAGTATCAAAGTAAATTTCGTATTTCAATGTTATACTTGCCAACTTTATACTTCACTTAATTTTAGAGGCTAGGCCTAGGCCTACTTTTTACTCACTACATTTGTAGCCTGTAAGTACTAGGCCTATACTTTGCAGAATATTATTTCTCATACAAAAATATACAATCAGTTTATAAAATATGATTTATTGCCATGGGCAACCAATCTTAAGCCTCAGTAAAATCACCTCCAACTTGACCAACTGCAACTAAAACTGCTAACATGTTATGAATAAGAATAATAATCAAGTAAATAGCAACAATAATAAAAATATGCAGAGTACTATTTTTCTCCCCTTCATCCTCTACCATAAATTATTGGACCTTAAAGCGGAAATAGCAAAACGTGAACTATCTCGCTTAACGTCATTCTTTGGTATCGGCTGTTTACCTTGACGCATGCGCAGTTTAGTCCTACTCAGGGCAGCACGCAACTCCTCCCGCAGCATCCCTGAAGGGAGGTCCCGTTAACAGTTGACTTGAGATCAGTTTTCTGCACCTTCACCTCAAACCGCACCACATCGTGCAGTTTAAAACAAACTGACCCGGGACAGTTTAGGAGATATATCAGCAGCTGTAACGTTACATCACATCTGTGCAGAACAGGAGGACAGGATGGGCTCACAGTTGACCTCTGCTGTTACATGATGAAAGTCATTTTCAACCTGCGTACCACAAAGCCTTTCCAACTATTTGTACTCACTTCATTTGCACTGTGGTATACTGTCCCTCTTTAGGGTAGCCCTTAAACCTCAGGATTTGATTGTTTAGTATATCTTGCCAGCAAAACCCTGAAGTTAGATTCAGCGAGGAATGTGGTAAGGCCACACCTTGTGTCTTGCTAAGGCCAGTGTTTGGTTCTGGCAGGTGCTGCTGTAGTCTCGGAGTTGAACAATTTCTCCAAAAGCATCAAGATGAATTTGTGTCAAAAACAGTCTCAAGGGATCTCCCTATTGACCCACAATGTGTTATCTGATTCCAGGGGTGGAAAACTAGGCCTACATGTATTCTACATTTATACTTAAATACAGTTTTGAGGCATTTTGCTCAAGGTTTTTTATTTTCTGCAACATTTCAGTGGCAAATAATTTTCATTTCACTCCACTAAATGTACTTGACTCCTATAGTTAGCCTGGTTACTTTTCATTTTACAAGAAAATTATATTAGTTTTCTGTTTATAAAATATAATGCTATTTTACATATTCAACTACCCACAAATAGTTTTACCTCCACCGGCTACACAAAGAAAATGCTGCTGACAACAGCAGTAATAATAAAATATTTGTATTAGAAGGGGTCCTTCTGCTGTATACTGTTGATACTTAAAGTACACTTTGTACACTTTAATTTATATTTATGTATCATAAATAATATTAATGTTACAACTGCATCACCGCTCAATAAATATTTACCCTGATATTTTAGAAAATGTATAATAAATAAATGTAAACGTTATGTTTTTTTTTGCTTTTTGCTTTATAATAATCTGAATTTAAACATCTAGGATGGTTGTGGACAATGGTTTGTTAAAATACCTGAAGTAAGAAATCATCATAAAATGAACTAAAACAGATCACAATATTTCCATATTTCCATGTTTTATTTGGTCAAGGATACCCTGTTATTTTAAAATGCGCCTGTCAGATTCTTGCAAAAATCTGATATTAAAGGCATGTGAGTCGTATCACAAGTAAAATTGTGTGTAAGGAAACTTTGTCTTGCCTTACACTCCAAGTTCTGAATGCAGAGCAGGGTTTCGCAGTTTTGTTTAATTTTGTGTGCAGGATTTCGCAGAAACACAGCAGTGTGGTTGAGTTAAGGGAACTCTGCCAAAACCTAAGGCACTTCCTTTGCAACGGGTACAACTGGCAGCAAAAAGCGAACTCTGAGAAACCTCCTCCTCTTTCCTATCGCTTTCACACATACATTTGTAATGTCTGTCCCTGCTTCTAATTTCATATACTCACCTCTGATATTTCTCTTTTTTTTTGGTAAATTCCACTTGTAAGGACTGTAGATATTTATCATATACTATAATCAAAAGGACTTGAATGAATGAAAAGTCAAAATTAAATAAAAAAACTTCCCCTGCCTGATATAAGAGAGGTCATTGAAAATATAAAAGTTAAGGACTTTCATCAGCAGGTCGGGATATTACAATCAGCCACCAAACTAACACTTTATGAGTGTCTGCAGCTGTTTTATCTGTTAACAGTTTGACTGTAAAACATAATTTCTATTCTGAAATAAGGAAACAAATATGGGGATCTTGCAGCGTATTTTAATAGTAAAAAAAAAACATAACTCTGATAGAGTTACAGGGTTAATTATGAGAGAGGTTGTGATCAGTTTTAGCCAGTAGATGTCAGTGTCTGTAATGTGAATAAACTCACTGGTGTCAGTTAGTTGGCGTTTTGGAGAAATGAATGCACTGTAGCTTAGCAGCAGACGATGAATCACATTTTAATTAAATCTGTTATCCACAGTGTCATTTGTGAACTATGTCAGCAACATTTTAAATGTAATTATATAACTTTTCTTTTTTTTTTTTTATCAATTTGTGGGTTAAGATTAATTTGCCAACCTTTTAAATAATATAATTAAACCAGCATTATGACACTTTCCCATGGAAACCATGCACTGTATCCCCTCATGTATTTCATGAGCTACAAAAAAGTTTTCAGCTTTGTGTCAGATACTCCAATGGGGTTTGTTAATGGTTTAATAAACTCCCCCCCCAAAAAAAATGTTCTCAACACATAGTTGAACACTTAATCATTCAATGAATCTCAATAACTTGAAATGACCAAATATGGAGATATACATGATTTTCACTAGACATTGACAAAATGTGTTTAAAATGCATACATTAATGCTAATAATCAGTTTCACTTTTAATTGTATTAAACAAATAAATAACTGAAGTTGTACATAAAACATTGTTTCCCTCCCATATAATTGTCATCGTTAACTAAAATGTTCTGTAATGGGGTTTTTTCTCTCCTACATACATGAACACTAACTGAACACTAAGTTTTTTGTGAAGTACTATATTTGATCAGTTTTTTGCTTCACTCAAGTGTTTCCAATTTAACTAGCTTTAGATGCAACTGCAAGCGAAATATTCTGCTCAGAAACATTTGTCAAAGAGCCTGCATATACTTGATTCTTTATGGAAAAGGATTAACATGCAAAACATAGGCCTATACTTTATAAGATTAAAGTCAAAGCCAACATATTTTTTCTCTTGCCAGAAGGACTTTTTATTGAACATATTTTTTTTTTAAGTACATTGAATATTAAATACGGATTAGTGTATTTCTCCTGTTAAAAAACTATTGACTTTTTTTTTTTACACTTCTACCTGTGACAAGCTGCAGCACATCTGCTTCTTAAAAGCTTTAAAATCTTCGAGTGTTACTTCTTCAAACAGCGCCGGCTGCCTTTGTTACAAATGTTTTAGTTGGACTGCACTTTTTGTAACATTTTGATGCAATATTGGAATTTAATGTTTTCAAGATATACTGAAGGCAGCTATGATGGTAAACAGTAAATAATAAGATTAATTAAAGTAACAGTTGTAAACCGCATGGCTTGTAAATAAAAGGCTCTGTCTCATGACGGACGAGGAGAGATGCCTCATTCTTTGCTCATTCACCGACATCCGCAGCTTGTTGTCATTAAACAAACATATTTAACTTATTTCCTGATGTGTATTTAGAAGTTTCCATCTCTGTTTTATGTCCTTGCATCCCTGAATCTCAAGTAACATTTAATCAACAACTAGTAACATGTTTGTCGCCTGTCGGTCGCCTTCAGAGGCAAGCCAAAATTCATTTCTAGATTATCCTGGAGTCATATCTGGATGCTGTGCTTTCATCCCCCAAGCTTCAAAGCCGACGCTACGCTCACTTCAAACAGCCGTCACTGAGTGCCAATCAAATCCAGCTCCAGAAGACAACAAATGTTAATCAACCCGGGCCAAGCATCACCAAAGTAAATAAAATAAATTGTAAACAGATGCCATGATTTGCAACATATGGATAAATAAGGCGGTATGTCATCTTTCTTTTTTTTTTTTTTTAATTCAGTGGTTCACACAGGGTCCAAACTCCTCTCCCACTTCCCTCCATCCATCCATCCCAAAGCTTCTCTTATGAGTCAGTGACTTCACTGCGTGCTGCTGCTTTTTCCAGCGTCTGGTTAATACGGGGGTATAAATCACTTCACGCGTGTTCCCGTGTTCAAACAGTCTGAAACCAGTAACCTTTTTACCTTCGTCTCCGAGGGATCAATTGCAACATTCAGCGTGCTTAAAAGGTTTTCGTAAAAGGTTTAATGGTTGGAAGTTTCCACTCACTTTAAATTTGGATGGTGAAAGGGATGCAGGGTCCAAATGGATAAATAAAATCATTCAGTCATTGGGTACAGTTCAAAAAGTATCAAAATGAAGACAACCGATGCGAAGCTATTTGGTTTCACGTCATGAACTGACGTCTTTCATCAAGAAATATTTCAGGATTAAAGAAACGCCTTAAATTTTAGACAAAATATAAAGAAAGGATTAGATTTGGAATAGCACATGAACATACCTGTTGTCCACAGTTTATTGTATTTTGTATTTATGAAATAAAACTAGTCAGTCGGTTACCTGTGGCTGATAATAATGTGCTGATCCCTCTCTGTTCAGTCTAAATAATCAACCACATCAACCCAGTGATGTAATGTCTGGAGACAGAAACAATGCGAATGTGTTTCACTAAACAAGAAAGATCTGTTAGTCTCTTGTTGAGAGTGCTATCAGTAAGGCATTGTTCTCCCGTGAAAGTGAATCAAAAACAATATGATGCTTTAAGTTTGAGACGCGTATTGAATTCTTTTGAAAACCCTTTAAATGCCATGGAATCGAGGACAAAGTCAGGTGGTTGCTCAATTACAAAAGTTCCCTTCAAAGTAGAAATCGAGTTTGAAACTAGTACTTTGTCGTTGTGGGTTTCAGCTGACACCAACTTAAGAATGCTTGTATTTGATTGCCTTGACTTGTTTTGATCAGCATCAGGAAAAGTGAGAGATGCGTCCTTCCTGTCTGAGCTTTGGTAAATAGATTGGAGGCATGAGAAAATGTCAAGGCTCAACTGTGGTGAGAGAGAGAGAGAGAGAGAGAGAGAGAGAGAGAGAGAAAGAGACACAGTCAGACAGACAGACAGACAGAGAGATGAAGCGTTTGTACGTAGCAGATGCAGAGATCTTTATCTCTCAGTCATGGCGTCCAAGGAAATGTAGCGTAAGCTGGTTAACAGTCATTTTCTCAGTATCTGATATCAGATGTGCTGATAATCACATCTGCCGCCTTGTTCTGTGGAAGCTGAGGTGATGCTGCAGCATTGCCCAATACTGCTCAGTGCATTGATTGCCTTTTGAATGCTACACAGATGCTCTGTGAAAGCAATATTACTCAACAGGGATGCAACGTAGGGCAAACCCACTGCAACTTTTAGTTTAGTGAAGTAGGTTGTATGCACTTTAGGGCTGGGCAATAATTCAATATGATAGTTGATAGTCTTTGAATGGAATCATGTCATGATGAAATCATATGTCAAGATATCGTGGTACACAGTTATGTTGTCTAAATTGATAATAACTAAGTCAAATTTCTTAGAAAATCTAATCAAACTCAGTTATAACAAACTAATGTCTATATCTGATTACTCTGTATTTTTGTGCATGCATGTAAAGATAGTCAGCATATAGCTGGAAATGTATCTTTTTCACTGAAATTCATTTCACATTGTTATGTTTAGTTTGCATTTAAGTTCCTAATTAAATGAGAAAATACTTTTCAATAGTCAAATATTTAGTTATTTAATTGAATGAGTTTACAAAAAAAGGCTTTACGATGGGCTTATTTATTTACTGAAATACTAAAAAACACGCTATATCGAGATGTACTGTATATTGTCATCGAGATATGAAATGACCTACATTGAGTTAGAAGATGTTGTCCATATCGTCCAGCCCTAGATCAATTTACAGTTAAAGTAAGCAATTCAATTACAAATTTGGGCATTTTGCAAGCACACAGCTCGACACTTTACCAAAAATAAAACCATTATAAATTTGCTAATATAACATTTCTTTCATTTTCCTCATTCGAATTGCAACCAAGTGTTGATTGCACAGTTTGTACACTCACACCTGGCTCTGTTCTAAACTACAAGTGGACTTCCATTATAAACACTGGTAGAGCGCTAATTGTGACACTGTCACAGTTCAATAAACACTGGCAGTTTTTCTTTGTAGTCACCTTCATAGATGGCACCTTTAAAGACCAACCTCCTGTAAGTAATGACAGAGCTGTGCTGTGAGAGAGGCTGGGAAACACCCGTGGTTGTTTAAAGGCACTTTGGATAAAAGCGTTCGCCACAGACACAATACTCCAAGTTAGTCCAAGTAAAGCCTATATATTTGGCCACATTGATCAGGAAAAGCTTATATTCTGATTCACATCTGCCGTTGATAATCACAATATGAAACCACAGGTTTGGCAGAGAGAGGGGAGCCGTGGCGCTGGCAGCACTTTTACCACAAACTATCAAACTGCCACGAAGCCTCCTGCTGTACACCACCTCGCTGCACCCAGCATCAATGTGTGTACTGAATACAGGACCCTGTAATCAACAAATTCTCCATATTCCCCCCCCTCAGGTGCCTCGCCAACATCAAAGGAGGTAAAGGATGGTGTGGTATCTCCGTGTGCCTGTGCCTTCTACTGTATAAAACAGCCCCGAGACACAGGCGGGGAGCAGCCGAGGAAATTTAATTTCATGACTACCACGTTGCTACCTGGCAGGTAGGGCTGTGGTTCATTTTGTTTGTAGTTTTGTAGGTTTCGCCTGCACCGGGTTAGAAGCCGATCACGCCAAACGCCATGATCAGATATGAAAATCCCCGGGGTTTTTTTTATGATTCTGTACAGAGCAGAAGGGGAAAAAGTACCAAAATGCTAATTTAGACTTCAACGGAAATGTAGGCCGTTAACGGTGTGAAACTCTTCCTACCTAACAATGTAATTCACTGAATGTAAAAAAATACAGATTTCCCATGAAATTAAACATGTACATCAACACGAAGCCTAATTCAAGCAATAAACAAACTTAAAAATGGAAGTGAGTTTACAAAGTGAGATTACTCTTCTCATGAATGGATGATGCCACAAATGCAACATTTCTGAGCTCTTATAGAAAGCTCTATTCTACCCTAATTTATGCCATTAAAATAAAACATTTAAAATAAATAAAACTACTGAAATGTACTGAAAACAACAATACTTCCTCCAGCACAAAAGCTTCCCAGTCTTGAGTTTGTTACTTATTGATCACTTGTTGTGCTGTTATGTTTTTTTTTCCCGTTTTTGTTTTATGTAGTGTTTGCTCTCACTCTTGATACTAAAGTGTGCTTCAATGCTTTATAAATGGCCATTAAAAGAAACATGAACTATATCAATGTTCATTCTCTCATACCAAAGAAATAGGTGTGAAATCACTCAGCAGTTGATATAAGTGAATCGTGGTGAAGTGAATGATTTCAAACACACTTTAATCATGAAATAATTCTACTAATATTCTTTCGAGTTCCGATGTTTGACGTGTGGTTTGCTGCTGCTTGTTTGACACTTTGCTCACACGTTGAGGTTATTGCTGTTGATTACTGGAGCACAGGCCCAGAGAGAGAAGCTGTGCACCAACTGAAAATCCCTGGCACTGAAGTGGAGCCCCGAAGAGAGTAACCTTGGTGCGCTTTTTGATCCTGACTTGAATTTCACATCAGAAAATTCACCAAAACTGCCTTTTATCTTCTCCAGAGCACAGCCAGGTACTGAAAGGCCAATGAATGCTTTTTATCACCAGCTGTAATTCTTTTTTTTCTTCTGGTAAACTCTTGATAAAGTTTAATTGGTCGCTCATGCAGTTTAGATTTTAGGGATCTGTAACAGGTTTCTTTTGAAATCCCAGCACTGACGTCTAAACATGACCTGCTCTTAACTCGTGTTCTCCCTCAACTCATTCCACCCAATCTGTGATTTCTGTAAAAAAAAAAAAAATAAATCATTGTCTTAATTTTAAGATATACACAAAAACATTTTAGCTTAACTTTCCCAATTGATGCGTTTTAAATCTAATTTAAGTCCAATCTAAGCTTGAATTCCCTTTATCTAATTTATATATTTACTATTATTGTTCTATGAAGCACTGTGTTGTGCGGTCTTGAACAAAAAGCATGCTTATGTTAAAACAACAAGATTATTCAAAATTGATAGGATATCACAAAGGTTGTGTTTCATTCATAAAGATATTTAATTTCCAGCAGTGACATTTGATTTTATTTCCGTCACTGCACCTGAATGGGCCTTGAACCAAAGCTTTTTCTTTTTGTTTTAAGGTTTTTTTTGACAGTCTGAACTGCAGTATTTTGCATATCGACATGTGCACTTATCTAAATGTCTAAATCTGGTAGCAAATGTAAAATGATTTATGTTATGCAGCTCTGAGGTTGAGTTCTGGACAGCAGGGGACGGAAGGCGAGACAGACAATAAACTTCATACTCCCTCCATGGTGCTCAGTTACAGTCAAGTCAACAAACTGTGGTAAAATGCTGACTTTTTATGTCAAATAAAATATCTGATTATAAGCTTTAGCTGCCAACTTTGGAGCAGTTTCAGATTTGGATCTTTTCTATACAAAGAACATCTGCATTCTTCATTAAATGTGACAATTGTATTGATGCTAATGCATTGATGTTGCCAGTTTGTATAATTAATATAAAATGCTTACACTGTCAATCATTTTAATCTGGTTCAATTTACAAACGTAACTTTCCCTGAGTTGACTGAAAGTTGAATAACTATTTCAAATTCGTTTCCATAATTTGAAAATGAGCTCAGTTTACTGTATTGTTCATTCATGCCGATAAACATTAAAGACGGATTTGTTTTCCTTTTACATTTTCTTCAGTTTAAAGAATCAGTTCTACTTTTGACTCAAATAACCTACAACGGCTGTTATCGTGCACGGTACGTTTTCTTCAAACTACAAAAAAGAAGGGTCCTTGGAGGGTTTTAACTGCAATGCATTCTGGGAAGTCTGCTAATCATGTTTCTATAGAAATTTCACTCATTTGTGAACTCTTTTTATTTATTTTACATTCATTCAACCCAGAAGCAGTCAGAGCAGCTGGAAATAAAAACGAAAATAAAAAGATTGAGATATATTAACTTGAAATGAATAAAAAACTGATATGCTTATATATATATATATATATATATATATATCATATATTTTATACATTTTATAACTTGTATACACAGCTTGTACTTCAAATCAATTCCATTCACACAACAGAGGAGGTTACAGTTTGTGACACTGAAGTAGTAAAAGACATTTTCCATGGGGGGGGGGGGTGATCAGCCCTGAGATCTTTCCTTTCGATGGTTGTGTAATGCTGTGTGTTGAAACACACCGGCCTCAGTGTCTTCACAAAGCATCTACTGTAGATATGAAGGGCGCTTTCAACTGAAAGAGATGCGAAGAAATCAGACAGAACTGTTGACTGGGCGTGAGACATTGCTGTTTGTGAAGATGCTGACGGTTAAATCTAAATGCCAGGCCCACCTCAAACTAACGTACAGCCACACACAAGAACAAGGCCATCGCACGCCCACAGAGGCACACACACATAAGCACAGACATATACATACAGTACATACACATGCTTACAAACAATCACACACACAAAGCTGAAAAAAAAACAGAGAGTGTTGTCTCTCCGGCTGTGGATGAACTCTGACTATGTCGACATCTTTCCACACAGGAAAGTTCTCCGTAAAACAATACACAAAGATTCTTTTTCAGATATCTGTCCATTTGGACACTCGTTACATAATGACAGCATGAAATCATAAAGTATCACTCGCCACGTCCTTTCCTTGGTATCGTTTCATCCAACTTTGTGTTGTGTGACTTTCATTCGACGCTCAGAAACCCATCTGACAAAGCGAACATGCTGTAAATGACGGTGATGATGACACGCGTGTGTTGTGTGATCCACTTTAGGGTGGTGCCATTCAAAGTGAGCGATGGCGAGAAAGCTAGCTGCAAGAAAAAGTCACATAAATACATTTGCAATTCATTTTTATTAACTGAAATGAAGGCCATAAAGTATTCTCATCAAAAGCCAAGCCAAAGAGAGCGGCTTTAAGTTCACATGTAAAGATACCTAATGTAATATGGTGCAATGTCCAAACCACTGTAAGGCAGTGGTGGAAGTATAAACCAACACGGGGATGTTTACAGTTTTCATACTTTTTGGCTTGTTTATCCTTTTTTTTTTTTATTTAAATTTTTTAAATGAGCCGATATTCCTACTTCTGTTAGCCGGCTCGTTTAACGTTTCATAGTTTTGTTTTTGAAAAGTCACCGTAGTTCTCGAATAACATCGAAGCAGGAAACACCGTATGTTTATATGCAATGCATTTACAAAAAATTGTACATTTTACTTTCTTTTTTTTCTTCTTTTTTACTGTATTCTACTTAGTTTAAAAGCAAGTGTTGGAGCCAATACTCAATGGATGTTTTTGGTGTCTATATGTTCTTGACATACATCCTAACTGCATCCAGAAACTGTACATAATGCAAACAGAGTTATATCAGAATGTGTGACTCTCATAGTGCTGATGGTTTCCCAGGGCAAAACAAACCAACCATTCATCTTTTCTTTTTTTATCAACGTGGTTTCATATATCACAGCAAAACTTTAATTACATGTTGAGGCCGATGTGATTCATCCAGTCACTTCTCCCTTCAGTCGGCTGTGATGAACTACATTATTATCTTCCAGCTCAGTCAATGAGAAAAGAGCAGCTTTGCTCCCCCTTGATCCCACTGACTCTATTTCAGATGATGCAACTTCAAACCTCAATTACTCTTTCCAGACAAATACATTTTGTCAATCGCAAATCACGGCAGCTCCACACCAAAACCCCAAATAAAGGTTCAACGCAAAAATGTTAAAAACCCTCAACGGCTATTACATCACCGCGACACTCAAATTAGAGCCATATCAGCCAAATCTCATCGGAAGCCAAGCATCAAGAAATGTTTCCGATTGTTTTCTCTGTGTGTTTATAACGACCAGGAGACGGAGCCGATGTGGAGATATGTGCGGTGACACATTTGTCGCCATCCCAACGAGGGGCCCTATAATCTTCCCAATCAGGAAAACCAGAACAAATTAGTCTGTGCAGCGCATCCATCCTGTGTGCCATTCCTATAACTCATGATCATGACCCCGAACATGTGCAAGTACACTCTATAACAACAGGGCCTGGGAGAATAATGTTTGTTCCCAAGATTGCTCCACAAATATTGGATGATATACTGTGAGAAGAGTCACCAGTCACATCTATTTCTCACACACTTATTGTATGTTGGAGTGAAAGCATGTCACAACCATAGGTTACAGAATCTGCTGGGTTTAAGGGTTTGGCTCTCGGCCGTTTTCATTACAGGGTTTGTTGGCTGTGAACAAGCATCGGGGACGTCAGTGTGATTGTTTACTGCCACAGTGATAGAGCACGGAGCCATGAAAAAACACCAAACAAAGGCCTGACAACGGAAGTCGCATAAATAGTATTACACTTTTCTTTGCCTATGAAACTTTCTCAGAGGAGTCTGCGGCCATACTGAGGAGGAACTTAGGAGTTTAGCATGTTGTCTAACATGTTTAGCAGGAATAATGTGATATATGTTCACCATTTTAGCCTATTGGTTAGCATGCTAACATGTGCTAATTTGCACTAAACACATTGAAGCTGAGACTGATGGGAATATCATTATTTTTGCAAGTATTTGCTCATAAAAATAAAGTATTGAACAAATAAAAAATGTTTGACCTGATTGGTAAGGAAAAGTTAAGAGTTAATTTAACACTAAATTAAATATTATGATTCATCCAGAAGGGACGTGAATGTTTGTACCAAATTTCATGGCTATCTGTCTGATATTTGTCGAGACATTTCACTCGAAAGCACAAACGTTAACCTCATGGTGGTGCTAGAGGAAATGTCATGGACTCACCAACGTCATTAGGCTTCAGCCCCCGGGGAACACGTATGTCTGCACAAAATATCACAGCAATCATTCCTAGTTGTCAAAAACATTTCTCTATCAACCAAAAATGCAAACCTACTCGTGGCATCGGCGGTAAAAACGGACTCATCTGAATACTGAATGAGCGTGTGTTCAAGAGAGATTTCAGTCAGAACCAAAGAGGTGGGCCGAGCGACATTCATAAAGCCAGATTCTGACGACGCATGGCTAAAAGTAATGCAGAGCTGTTCCTACTCAGCAACCTTTATTGTTATCACAAACAGTTGTTTTAAACAAAAAGTAAATGGAAACAAATGAGGTAGAAGAACATTTTCTGGGTAATTTAGAACAAAGTTGTATTAATGTGTACCACTGTTAATGGGAGTTTAGAGAATTTCAGACCCAAAAAAAAACATAATAAAAGACAATTCATATATAGATCAATGCCAGAAGGTCTGTTTTTAATAAGAATGTAGTTTTAATAGTGGAAGGAGCTGAAATTCAACTAAAAGAAAATGTAATCCAGCTGATGCTGTTTTCAGTCATTTGTTTTGTCCACTTGTTTTGTAAAGCAGAAATGTGAACTCGGATAGAGAAAGAAGGAGCAAGACCAGAGAGAAAGAGCTGAAAAGTGAACGAGATAGACGCAAAAGGAAGCAGCAAACTGCAGAAAGAGGCGTGAGGAAGAGAGGAAAGGGAAGCACTGAGAGGAAGACAGAGCTCAGTTCCAGTTGGATATCCAATCTGTGTTCTCAAGTAAAGAAGAAGCAAAAAAAAAAAGAAAACCATCAAAGCTTGAGGTTTGGGGACTCAAAAGTCGGTTCAATCTCCAACCATTTCCCACAGCCTTTCAAGGGCTGCCAAACGTTTATTTGTTTTGGATTAATGTAATTAACCCCCCTGTTCCCGGTGTCGCACACGAGAAGCCAGTCACAGTGAAAAGATTACGAGGCCTCTGTTTCTCATCCATCCAGCCCGGCCAAACCCGACACAGTGGCTCAGAGATTTCATATCAGTGGATTACATTTAGCTTCGGCTTGACGTGTAAATCGCCCTCTGACAGTTCTCACGAGCACATCAGCAAACACTTTGCAGTCCGTGCAGTGACAGGATCAATCGCAAGAAGAGGAATAAAGAATATTCTGCTTTTTTTCGCCACACTTGTACATCCACACAGCTGCTCGCAGCTCTGGTGTTTGCTTTGGGACTGTTGTGTTGATATTTATTGGGAGTATTGTTTGTTGTCTCTTACGACTCGTATGGCTTTACAGCAGCTGGTAAATCATTTCACTTCATTTTCTTTCTACCTTTCCTGCAAAGGTTTCATAAAGAAAATAATAGCAATGCTTGTAAAAAAAATATATATGTATATAAACACGTTTGACTCTTTAGAGGTGTTTTCTCCAGAAGGAAATGTCTCACCAGTAATATTGTGTTGTGCCCCATATCATGACATGAAGATTGTTATTTGCTATTGACATTCCTCTGAGAAATTCATGTAAAGGAAAACTGTGACTTAAAAATAAATAAATAAAAAAAGGGTTTATCACATACAAACTAGATTTCCAATCATGTTTCTGCACCAGAAACCAGTTCATGGTGCAGTGTAAGAAAGTCTTGCATTTCTAGATATATTATATTTGAACTAAGATACCTTTTGTCAACGACCATATAATGCACATTCTGAAATCATGCTGTGTTTTAAGTGGGTTATAAAGGTCCTTGACTTGGATCATAAAACCTACTCACCCAATAATACTCTGTATCAACCAACTCATCGGCCTCTCCCCGCAGCCCAGAGCCGTAACTCTGCTGGCGTCGATGTGTTTTCATGTGACAAAAGTCACAGTAAAATTAATGCGAGTATGTAATACATTAGTGTTCCAGTCGTAGTGAAATGTCCCATAAATCCTAAGGGTTTTCCGTTTCATACGCTACATGTCCCTTCACTGGCAGGGGAAGAAAACAAAAAATCTGAAAAGTATTTAGAATATTTGGTGATCAAACCCAGATGGGACCAAAATCATTTTTCAATGTCTGGTACAATGACAAATGTGCTCTCTGGTTTTGCATAAGTTAGAATAATGAGAGGTTTTTCTTCAGGCTGAGAGATGCAAGTCACGGTTTGACCATTTTAATCACAATTTATGTGATGGAACTCAGACACTTTGCCAGATGCCGACAAATGAAGTATTTTATTTTCGGTCCACTTGAATAGCCAAAGAGCAACTTTAACCTTCCACAGAGATCAACGCAGAGCTTCTGCTGCTCTTTCTTACACACCGACAACATAAGCCTCCCCTTCTATATTTCTGCTGTATTAATGTGGTGGAGCTCACACCTTCTACTGATGGCTTTCATTCAGGTTAATTTCCATTTTGTACCTCAAGAGGTCAGTCTCGCTCCCTTTTGCCAGCAGCGGCTGACCACACACTGATGACCAACAGAGCCGAGGAAAACAGGAACTTTGGAAGGCATTCAAACACTGTACCTCTTCACTAAATGAGTCGGCACACAGTACAATATGACGATACCTGGCGATCTATTTCCCCCTTGATTGTCTTGTTTAAGGTCGTTCCACCATTGTCCTTTCTGACTCACTAACCACTAGCACAGCCTGAAAACTGTTCCTGGGCGACACACACCCTTGACCCCCAAAAATAATCAATTAAAGGGTAAATCATCAAAATTATGCTGTTACATTTGCATTTATTTTTGCTGGTAATGTTGTTGTTTCTTAAAACTGGCCAAATTTCTACCTCCGCCCAAGGATGTTGTGTTTTCTGGCTCGGTTTGTTGGTTTATTTGTCTGTTTTACAGCATGATTACGAAGCCGATTTTCACGAAAAGGGTGGAAGGGTATAGCATGGTCCAAGGAAGAACCCATGACATTTTGGAGCAGATCTGAATCACGGGGGCGGATACAAGCATTATTTTTCATTTATGGAAACAGCCTTGGCGAAGGTCTGCGCTCTGCGAGAACCCTTCTAGTATAGATTTTTTTTTTCAAGGCAACTTTCATTGAGTTTGATAACAAAACATTTGTCAACTATCTAAAACATCAATAGTAGAAACAGCTTTTGGAATCAACCCAAGCATAATGAAAAAAAAAGAAATCCTTTGATGTCCAACGAATGTACAGGGAGAAATCCATCAAAGCAGATGCAGAGACAAACAAGTTTCCACCCACAGCATCTCTGAAAGACCAGAAACCCATTCTGCCAAAAGACATGTGACAGTTGGGGAAGAAAGCTGCTTGTTTTTGTGTAAAAAGAAATATGCTGCTCTTTTGCTCCGATTATGCTTTATTTAAGGCCTATGCAGGCATCCTGGGAGGTGTAGGGGAACACGAGTATACACATATGTAGACAATTCTGCTGCCGCCGACATGAATCAGAAATCGTGATAGATATTATTGTAGTTCTTACTGGAGGATTTGCCTCTTAACCTTGCAGAGAAGAGTTTCTGAGAACTGTTGCTCAAGGATGCAATGGTAAAAAAAAAAAAAAAAATTTAAAAAACACTTACAAAGTTATTTCCAAAATGTGCCTTGAATCAAAAGAGACTGAAAAGAAAAGATGAAAAGATGTCTCTCTCTCTGCAAACTTATGTGCTTTTCTTAAGGCAAATCAGTTAGCAGCTCTCTCTTTGAGTCTTTCCCTCCTATTTCCATTTCTGCTGCCAGTTTACTGAAGAGAAAGAAGTATGCCAGGATGTGTTCTTTGTCCTGCACGACACTCCCTACATTTGACCTTGGCTTTAGATGAAGCTGTTTGGGCTCTCTGTGATGCTGAAGAAATGCAACAACATCACAGAGAGCTGGTGGATTAACTGCTTTATTTCATTTGTTTTCTCTTGTCTATTATGACTTCCAGCGCTGTAACTCGTCTCCCATTTATTCCTCCCGGTAAACTTCTTTGGCGGTATGCTGCACGAAAATTACACACAACTGGCATTAGCGGGAGAGAGAAAAAGCTAGAGAACAAAAGTATTATTCTGCATTTGTGTTTTCAGGAAACCAAAAGTCATTTCAAACTTTTACTTTCACTATATACACCACATGTGCACGTGTTACCTTATCAGAAAACACAGTGAGGATGTGAGAACCTCAGTGCAACTACAAAATAGACATGCTGTTTTTTTATTCTTAGATTATTGTTGGCCTGAATTTACAGTCACTCTCACCAACATACTGCACATCCCTCCTCCTTACCCTTTGCCAAAATCACAGTATTTTGAAGCCTCTTATAAACCAGAGTCCAAACAGCCTCCGCTCTGTTTGTCATAAGCATCATAATTTCCTTATTTCAGTCCGGGCTTCATCGAGTTGCATGTTTCACGGTACATGTTTTTGTGATCAGCGCGTTCAATCTTTAATTGGTTACTTTGTTCATATAAATGCTCTGCAGAGTGTTCTCTGCTCAAAGCTTTTTCTCATATCATCACAGACCTGCAGGATGCTTTTCATCTCTAAATATCAGTTTCTCAAGAGGGACAAGCATGTTGATTATTCCTGTTTGACTTCTGTGGATTCTGACATTTTGCAATGTTTAATCAGTAGTCTGAAATATGTCCTGCATGTAGGAGACAGTGTGAAGTGTCAATCACTATAAGCCACTAGTTCTGTATCTGTTCAATGCTGCAAGAAAAGACACTCTGAACAAATATGAGCAGCATCCACATAAATAATATTCATTTTCCCCCTCTTTTACCTGATTGACATTTTTTTGCCACAATGTTATGCGCCTTCATCATAACTCAGTCATACGTATCCTCAACATAAAGAATGCAAATCTCTAAATCAGTTTAGAAATCTAACAAAACAGACATCCTTTTAACTTTGGACCGTGTCTCTTAATCATTAGAATCATCTTGAGCATCGATTTTTACCCAGATGTGTTGTGCACTGATGTTGCACAGGCGTTATTCTCACTTTATGGTCCAATATTGCAGTCTGACACCTTATTCAACTCGATGGAAAATTAGATTAAGTTAGATTTAAAGTCTATATAGAGAGCTTTTCAGTTTTTTGTCAACACCTTTCTAATTTATTCTTGTTGCACTTTAAACAAACATCTGGACCTCTTACAATCGCATGCACATCCTCTATTATTTAAAAGTGTGGAGCAGGGCCGAATATTATCGCTTGTCTTTTGTCAATAACTTTCTCATTTTTCATCATAAACAGGCTTGAAGGACAAATCCTGAAACACTTTGACACATTAAACATTTTTCTAATTAGTGATGTATTTATTGGGTTCATGTTGTTGTTTGCTGTATTTCTGAGTTCCTTATTTTGAATTGAATTGAATTTGATGACATAATAACATTTTACAGAAATCTAAAACATCAGTATTAAGAACTGATTTTTACTCAAATATTTTCTGAATCCACAACCCAACATTAGCACTTTTAATCTGAAATCTTAAACATGGATCAGATATAGAGCTACATGGCTTGTATTGGATAGAGCTGCCAGTGCTGCTTGAACTAATGCTCTGTGTTGAAATACTGATCCTGACTGAAGATGAGGAAACTACACTTTCTTTCAACTTTTCACACTAATGACTTTTTCCTCCTGAGTAATATTCAAGTATGTGTGTGTATGTGTGTGCACATGCATGCACATACATGCAGTGGGCCCACTAGCACATGTGTTTGCTGCTTCCATGCAGATGTGTGTCTGCACACATGTATGCATGTGCTGTGGGGCCGATCCCGAATCCTTGATCTTCAACTGCATGAACTGGCATGGAAACACTCACACTCATACGTGCACACACACACACACACACAGGCTCACACACCCACTCCCCAAACCTAAACAATGATCCATCATACGAATCCACATCCTCCTCTGGGCCACATCAGTCCCTTTACTGCGGAAAAACTGATCCCAGAATCGGCTGCTAACTGTCAACTGTAGGACTCCGAGCCGCCCACTCACCACTAGAAAGAGACCACTGTGGACGCACGCATTTAATAGGCCTGCCATCAGAGTAAATGGAGGCTTAGTTTGAGAGCGCTCTGATCTCTCTCTGGATTTGTGACGCTCCTCTTTTTTGAAAAACCCCAAGGAGAGCGAATACAATGGTGGATTTGTCGAGGCTGTAATTGTGATTTTAGTTTTAGTTTTGTTCCTTGTCATTGTAGGTGAATTGTCTCTGGCGTGTCGCAGCTGTCAGCGCGGTCTGTGTGTGGTGTGTCTGTTTGCATGTGTTTGTGTACTTGCATGCATGTAGGTCTCGGCCCTTTCCGCTGAACACATGCAACAATTAGGCCAACGTTAAGTGACTTTTGATCCATATTGGGATGCGGCCACCTGGTTTACCATTACATCCTTAAAATTACAACAAATGAATGTTCAGTTTAAGTGATGAGAAAAAGCTCAAGAAACAAAGGTGAATGTACAAATCAGATTTTAGAAACTGTGTGTGTGTGTGTGTGGGTGGGGGGGGGGGGGGGGGGTGTCCTTGATCTGCCCATTGCTATGGACATGGCCACCCACTCTCTGCCCTGCTCTACCATTTATATCAAACTCCACACATAATGGACCATCTGGGGACTCTGTATGGCTAACTCATTAGCACCACCACAAGTTCCTCTTTGTGCCAGTTACAAAGTGATTTCCTTTCCTTCCTTTTTTTAAAACTTTTTTCCAGCCTCTTGGCAGCCGAGTCGACCAACATGTAAAGGTGGACGCGGCTAAGATAAATGTTGAGATTTGGTTCAGTGACAATTTTAAACAACATGGTTTTCATGGAAAGCTAGAAACATGGAATGACTGAGAAGCCTGCTCGTGAGTTCATAAATCTGTTGTAACTTTACAGCTCTTGCAAGGTGGGTAAACTATAATAAAAAAGAACAAAATGTAAGAAAGTAAATCAGCATTTTTTTTAAGGCTATTGCAGCTAAACGCCACTGCTTTTACTGTAGCCTAGAAATACATATTTTACTCTGCAAAGTAGTATTTCTTTCCATTTCACTAAACACGACAGAGCCAAACAGTTGATTTATATCTCAGCTAAAGATGACGGGTGTGTCTGAAAGTGGGCCGCAACCATCAAAATCTGTAAATTTCAATGTGGTCTTACCATTGAAAGCAGATGATTGTGTGCTTTGCTTCTCTTTTAGAATGCAAATGCATTAGAGACCGAAACCAACAAGACAAATTATGCAGAAGCAATGCAAGATACAAGATGCAAGATATAAAAAATCTATATATAAATGAAATTAAATTTTAAAAAAAACTGAGTAGATGTCTGAGAATCAAACCGTAAATAAGCGAGACCAAAGCAGAGGAGACAAAGTCTAATCACAATCAGACTTTGATTGTCGACGTCCTGTTTCATGCAGTGGGCTGTGTTCTGGACGATGAAGCTCTGGGCAGAACCTTCATCGCAGATGGATTCGGGCCTCTCTGGCTGCGGTGAACACACTAACCACTAATATCAGGTTGGTGCAGCAGAGGAGAACAACAGCACGGCCACACTAACCAGACAGCTGCAGCTCCCTGCATCACAATATGCTACAAGAGGGATTAGCCACTCAGATAGCATAATAACAACAGCAACAACAATACTGATGACACTTGTACAAATAATTTGCATAATTACAGGAAGGCCACTTTACAGCTACAGCCACAGCTGCTGCATGGGAATACTGTATATTGTATCGTTGATATTCATATGAGAAGTAGTTGACCACAATAGATTGAATTTGTACCTTTATATTTATACGATTTTTATGGTGTTTTGAGCTGAATGCTAACATCAACTTACACTGACAATGCCAACCTAGTCTCCTGAAAATGACATTCCCATACAACCAAACTTTGTAAACTGTTTTTCGAGGGGAAACATATATTTTCACGGATTATGTGTGTTTTCAACGTATCACAAATATGTTTCTTGTGATGTGGATTGGTGGGTAAACTGTCACCCAGGAGTGTACGTGTCCTGTGTGAAACCAAAAGTCAAAGTTGACTGATTTTAATTCACTTTGGTAACTTAAATAGTGCAACAAACGTACTTATTTTTAAGCCAAACTTACTAACCCTAACCAAGCAGTTTGGTTGCCTAAGCACAACCAAATAGTTTTGTTGGGTTTATATTTTGTTTTGTTACAATTCACAACGTTAACCACGTGTTTAAAACTGCGACTGAAATCCGTGAGAAAGAACTTTTCCATCGAAACGTATTTGAGAAGGCAGTTTAGTTGTCTGGGAACGTCATTCTTAGGAGACGAGGTTGAACGTGGTGTTTGGCAGATAATATTCACCAAGTTTACCGTCTTAATTTTAACATTTGCTAATCACTTCAGACAAATACAGCTGAGGTTGATGGAATCTCAGTAGTTTTGCAGGTACCAAAGTATAACTAAACACATTTTGACCTGATGATGGTGCTAGATTAAAAGTCAGGGGATTCATAGTTATAGATAGATAGTTATTACAACTTGTCATCTGGAGACCTTAGATATCTGCTTTGCCGTCCCTAGTATTAGCACTATTCTTTATGATAACCACAAACAGCCCTTCATTTGTAAGGAAGAATGTTACATCAACTTTATGATTTTCTTCTTATAGAATTGAAACACCTGGTTCTGCTGCTTTAAAGGCACAGTGAGTATTGTTTGACTAAAAACAATGTATAGACTCCTACAAAAACAAACTCCTCTCAATCATCACTTATGACCCACTAGAAGTGTGTGGCTGGGGTTGGCTTTCTCCCGCTGGTGAGAGCCCTGTAGCCCAGGTGGAGCCGGGGAGGAGGGGCCAACTTGGAATTTTGTGTGTACAAACCTGCTACAAATTATTCTCATTGTGCCTTTAAATTGACAGAGAAAGATTGAAACAGTGGCCTATATTATTGAAATCCCTTTTTTTTATTTTTTTTGTATTAAACAGAACCAGGACTGGCCGACATGCATCTTGTGTGGCTCATGTCAACACATTTCATATTTGGTCGTAATTTTATGCAGAAAAGAACACAATTCATGAAACAAACCACTCGACGTTGCGAGAGTAATGTGAGCGCTTTTGAACAATATATGCCGTGTTTTCTGGAGGACGATTTTCATGAGTGTGCTTTGAATTTTGTGGAGGTCGCGGGATCTGACAGCCCACTGAATACTTATCTGAGGCAAATTTAGTGCCTCATGGGATTCCTTTATTATGCTGGACATGAGATGCTCAATGTTCTGTACGTCTGTACGTCAGCCATGAAAACGTTTGTCCTTATGGTGAAGTGTATCTACTGCTACGACTACTATGACTACAAGTCACATTTACTCTGTTGTACTTAAGTACAGCTTTGAGCTACTTTGTATTGTACTTGAGTATTTTATTTTATGTTACTTTATACTTCTACTCCACTACATTTCAGACGGCCATATTGTACTTTTCACATAACTGCATTTATTTAAGAGCTATTACTAGTTACTTTTCAAATTAAGATTTTTACATAGACATCATATGATACATGAGTTTATAAAATATGTGAAGTAGTTCAAATTTGCTCCACCATAACCAACAACAACTTTAAAGTCCCGCCTACATATGAATACGTCAATAATAATGATCCAATAATGTAATACTGTAACACTGACAGTACTCACTCTACATTATGAAAACTTTTACTGTTGATACTTTAAGTACATTTTATTTATATTCTATAATAATTGAACACTTTGAAAAGACCCATTCTGCACAAAGAGTACTTTTTACTCGCTAACAAAGTCAGGAAAAGAAGGCAGGAAAAGAGCACATGCATCAAACCTCCCAGAGTCTGATTCCATGTGCAAATATGTCTTGTACTACACCTCATTAACTCTCTGATTTTAATCTGTGCTACTACCACAACGACTGCTACTAATGCTACCTACTTATCAGCGTTACAGTTTTCTAGCCCCTTAAGCCTTCATAATGTCTTGATTTTACGAGCTAAAATGAACTATTTTCTAAGTTAAATGTACGGTGGGAATTGATATTACCACACGGGAGAAATCGTGCAATGGAGGGAAAAAAAAGTTTGTTTCCATTGAGCCAAACTGCAGCTTTGTGGTTCATCAGCGTATGAGCGTGTGCAGTGTCGCCTGATTCAAATCTAATGTACCAAGCTTTAAATAGCAGGCACGTTCCCTCAACTCAGGGAGATGACACTCTTTTCAGCGTTTGTCGCAAAAGTGTGTGTTTGAGGTGTTCTGTGGTAAGAGGCTGCATGTGCACATCCTTGTGTGTGTCTCTGTGTACGCATATGTATGCTTCTGTCTTCCTGTAAACGTGTGTGTGTGTGTGTGTGTGTGTGTGTGTGTGTGTGTGTGTGTGTGTGTGTGTCAGGAGCGAGGAGTGAATGGCTTGGCTCCACATCAAAGGCCCCTGCGAGTCTCTGCATTAACGAGGTCCTTTGTTCCCTGCCTCCCAGATTACAGCACGTCTCTACCCGTGCTGTGTGTGCGTGTGTGTGTGTGTGTGTGCGCGTGCGTGCGTGTGTGTGTGTGTCGAGGGCAAGGTAACCTGCAGACCAAAAGGCCAAGGCCTGATCCTCCTCCTCCTCCTCATCATCATTCTTATCTAATGTAACCAAAAAGAAAGCTGTTCCAAAGAAAATACAAATTCTCCGTCAACTTCATGATTTAGTTTAATTTCTGGTTTCTGTTTACACGTTTTTGTTGTTGCTGTTTTATTGTCATGCTATCATATACTACCCCTGTATTATGTCATTCTCCCCATTTATTCATGCTAATTATTTGCGTATCTTATTGTCTATCGCAGACGAGGCTCTTGTGGGCACTCTGGCTCATAATACATAATACAAGTAGAGTCAACTATTACAGCATGAAGAGATATCTTCAAAGTACTAGATGTATGACATAAAAACAGCAAAAAACTAACAGCAATTACACATTTGGAAACAATTTATGATTAGCATCTGACGTATCTGTTCCTTATTTAGGACAAGCCATATGTTGAATCCTGACTGAATCTGCACTACAATCACAAGGCTCCTCAGTGTGAACTAAGTCCAATGCGGTTTATTTGTCAGTTTGTGGTGTTTACTTGAAAAGAAAAATGAAACGCAATTTTAAGCAACTTGTCATGAAATGCATTTCGAAAAATAATCTTCCAACCTCTAGACCTGCCTTCAAACCCGATGCTTAAACCTGCAAATCACCTCGCCTCACCTCCATCAGCTCAGCGACACACTGAGTCAAACCTCGCGGTGTGTTTGTGTTCGTGGTGACATGGCGTGACGCAGAAGCTCTTTTGCAGCTATTTCCAGTCACTATCAGCCCTGTTTTTCATAAGCCGGGGCATAATTTGTTAATGCACGTCTTTAAAAAGTTCATGAACTGGAGCGAAGATGGAGCTGTTCTAACCGCAGCTTCTTTCAGCACACAGGGACAAGAGAGCCGTGCAGGCTTTTGAAAAGTTTTCTTCCAAACAGAGATACACAGTTAGAAATAAAAAATTAAAACGGCCGTATCTCCTCTCAAACAGTGATGGATAGCACATCATTTTAAAAAAAGGACGGCGCTTTAGGAGACGATCCTTGGAGCTGAGATTTGGTGAAACTGCAATTAAGTCCTCAGTTGCCAAAAAAAAAAAGAAAAACAGTTTATAGTTTTTTTTTTTATCTGTCATTCATTTCAATGAGCATGGTAGGCCTACATTGGCATTTCCTCATAATAAATGATAGGAAATTGATCCATATCTTTTATTTTTGTCATGTGATCGTGTGTGAATGCTAAACTTACTTCTCTATTTGTCTTAAGTTGCTCAAGATAAAATAGAAGTGATAGATGTGTTTTCAAAGCTCTTTTCCTCCACTGTTTATGTTTGTTGATTTCACCCCCAAAGCCCTCCGCAGATCTGTGATATCAGCTCATAAATGTTTGATAAGGAGCTAACGAAGAGGTAAAGGGACTGCACTCAGCTGGATCAAAAGAGACAGACACATTCAAATCAGCAAGCACTCAGCAAACTAGAACTTGAACAAGCCTCATTATCTGGCACAACATATTAAGTTTTTTATTTGGGTTTATTTTGCTGAGCCTCTGTTTTGAGTAGTCACGCAGCCACATGAGAGCAGAAACCAGGGTTTTATTGTCGGCCAGTGTGTGGTTTCACAGGAGAAGGTGCAGGTTGAGTGCCTTGCTCAAAGACATCCTATTGGGAACTGCTGGGAGAAAGTTTTCCCTTTACTTTCAACCCTATGAGCTCACGGGTCTCTACGAAACCTTAGTTATTGGTGGTAAACTGTTACTCACATTTCCACCTTTGTAATGCTACTTCTTAAATAAGTGCTCGGAATTCTGAAATGATTCAGACGTCATTCAGCCTCCTACAGACATCAAACCCACCTTCACAGGAGCGACGTGGCATCCCCTCAATGTGCTACTAAAGTCAACCTCTTTGTTCAAATAAAAAGCTTCTTTTGCACAAATGTAGAGTGGTTTCTACATTTCCAAAAAAAAAAAAAAAAAAAAACAGGCGGAAAGACAAATCTAAGATAATAAATAAGAGGAAAAGTAGGGCAAACTATTTGGTGAAGGACTTGTGATTCATTTGATATTCTGCTTTACAGAATTTAAACATCAATTATTCTTTTAATGTTTTTTTGTTGTTGTTGTTGCATACAGATTGGTGGTGGTCCACTTCATATTTAAAAACAATTCAATATAAGTCAGCCATGATCTCACTAAAAACCACTTTGAATATTTGATGACAAGGTTAGTTTATTACATATTATTATTACAGGTCATTTAGCAGACGCTCTTATCCAGAGAACTAACTAAAGTCTCCCTGGAGCAGCTCAGGGTGAAGTGCCTTGCTCAGGAGCACAATGGTGGCAGCCTGGTATTGAACTCAGTACTGTTTACTGTTTCATTGCAGACACTTAGTCGCAAAATAAAACTGTAGAAAAGATTTGTTGAGGTTCCACATTGCCGGCTGGATGCTGCCTAAAAGGACATGGTTTTGATTGTAGGAAAACTACCAATAAAAAGCACACAAGTGGTTCCAGTTAAGAGCAGTTCGCTTGGATGTGGTTTAACCCCAATGAAAGGACATGATTTAATTACTCTGCAGCTTTAATGCGCCTGATGTTTCTTTAGAAAGCACAGTATATAATCTTTTTTTGAACCAACTGTGATTCATCTTTGTAAAAAGAAAATAATAATAAAACATGCTGAAGAAGGAACGTTTCCCCCGACCAATGATTAAGCAATGGAAAGGGACTCATTGTAATGATCTGCTCGTATCAAATGAGTCATTAACACACTCACACACTGAGTGGCATCATTCATGTTGTTAATAGTTAGGCATCTTTAAGTTTAGGCAAGATGTATATTTCTTATCCCCACTGTGAGGGTCCCAGCCTTTTTGGCTCGTGACCCCTTACACTGAAGCCTACCTGTGACCCAATTCATCACAGCTGAGATCAAATTATTCAATACATTCACAAGAAACCAGGAAACAAGGAATTAAGTAGCAGAAATGCTTTTTTTTCTGTTGTCCTATCCTATCTTGGACCAGCTCAGATTTATCCTGCAACCACTGGTCTAATACCACAAAACATTAATCATGTTATTAATGAATACTTTTACTATTGTGTGCTCTGATACATATTTGTTTAACTACATATACCATATCTAACCATATCTAAATATCAAGAATTCCCCATGTTATATTATTATTTTCATATCTATACCTTACTGCTTTATTACCCATAATGCACTTCTGGTTAGATGCTTAACTGCATTTTGTAGTCTCACTACTTGTACTTCAATGACAATAAAGCTGAATCTACAGTAATATGTTAGCATTACTGCACATTCAGGTATGTTTTGCTCTGCTAGATTCCCTTAAGCTTCATATTATTAAAAACAATAAAGTTTTTGCATCAAACACACTTCCTTCATCGGAAGTCTTGCTCAGATATAGCACTCGTATTTGTGTCTCTATGTGAAAAGCTCGCCTTCTGGGGTCACAGCAGCGACATCCTTTTGTTTTCTGTGTGGGCTGCTTATCTTTTCTATCTGCTCATGTTTCCCTATTTGGCCTTTTGTGCCATGTGTGATGTCACGACAGTCATTAGAGTTTGAGATCAAAGAGGATGAGAAAGGAGAGGATGCTCTGGGTGTGTGTGAGTCACAGAAAACTCTGGACTGATAAGGACGGGTGGTGTGAATTTAAAATATGACTCTGATCTGACAAGAATAATCAAACTGCTCATAGCAAAACAGAACAGAGAGGCAGAGAGAGGGAGAGGGAGAGAGAGAGAGAGAGAAAGAGAGAGAGAGAGTTTGTAGGTCAGAGCGCCTCAAAGTATTTCAAGAGACACAGCATGTGTGCAGAGAGTGTGTTCATTTCTGGATTTGTGTTGTGTGTATCTGTCTGTGAGAGAGACAGACAGGCTGACTATAGCCTATAGCCTTAGGTGAACCTGTGAACCCATGTGATGAATGTGCGTAACTCAGCACAGATATCCATGGGAAACTGTGTTAAGATCAGAGCGCGGCGAGCTCACGAGGCAGCGTGGCCCGCGCAGGAGAGGTGCTGTCTCTCTGGAAAAACAGCTGTCTATATTTAATCAAGGCGAATAAACAAGGAGTTTAAACAACTCATTTATAATTTAGATTTGCATACATTAAAACCGCTCATTTTAATCTTTTTATTAATATGCATCAAAGATATTGTATAAATATGCAGTTTTATGCAAATACCCATTTTCTGTTTGTATTTAATTCTGTTTCCCAGCTGTGGATCATCATTTTCATTCAAGGCAACCGACTCAGATTAAGTCAAGTATTAAGTCACAGCATGGGAGTGTATAAATATTTCTCAATTAAAAACTCTGAAGACCAGCTATGCTACTGTATCAGCATTAAAAATGCATTGGCATTGGGAGGAAAATAGAGGAAGACAAGTTGCGAGTTTGATAAGACATCAGAACTTCAAGTTTACATCTTTGAACTATTTTTTTTTTCTTCTCTCCCCTCCTCAAATTAAGTAGTTGCAACAGCTAACACTTTTTGCTGTTTTTGGAGACTGTTACAAAATCTGGGGGATGTAAGGACCAGTCAAAAACATGCAGTGCATCTGTTATTGATGAGCATGCCGTGCCTTCTGATGTTTTTCACAGAATGTCCTACATTTTGCAGTTTCTTGCCTGAGCTGCCAATTTTCTGCCGATGCAAATGAGGAGCTTTTGTTCCAAAATGTGAAAAAACTAAGCAGTGTGACAACAGCCACTACAAAAGGACAACTGGGTTAGGAGGAAAAACTCACAATGCATAATTACTAAAGTTATTAACTAACTTGATGATAAAAAAAAAACTGCAACATTTGATACCATGATGGTTATTTTATTAATAGAGCTGTATGGTAGTTAGGAATCACTTAAAGTATGTTTTGGTAATAAGAAAATGTTGACTTTTTAATCCAGTGTTCGTGACAAAACACACGTATAATGTGAACCAATCACAAGAAAGAGAGGGGAGGGTTTCACGCACAAGAGGCAGCTGATAGGATCCACTGTCTCCATCACCAGTTAATTGGGCATCTTTAAATTATACTGTAGGTTTGTTATACGTTTAATTAAAATCCTGGTGAATAGACGCTCATGTAACCAGAACTAAAGTTTAGATGGTCAAGTCTGCAGGGAAACCTTAAGTACAACCTTTGGAAAAACTGTGTCAAGAGCAACATGGACAGTAATGAACTGGCTCCACATCATCTTTCCCGTATTTGAATATAAAAATGAGTTTTAGTTCCTCAATGTGTATAATTGTCATTTGGAGATAATTTGATTTTAAACCTGTTGGTGACGGGGGGAAAAGTACAGATTCTGAGCAAACTTTGCTTTAGGATTATGGCTAAGCTCCAAAGTAATGAGGTAGTGATTATCATTTCAATATTGTAAATAAGAAATTAAATATGATTAAAACAGAATGAAAAAATAACTCTGCAGCTACTTTGAGAAATAATCAGTGGTGGAGGAAGTATGTATATATATATATATATATATATATATATTATTTATATTTTTATTTGGTAAAAGTAGCAATAACACACTGTAAAAAATATTTTGTTTACAAGTCCTTAATTTTAAATGTTACTTAAGTTAAAGTATAATTAGTATAATGTACTGAACGTATTATCAAAAGTATTCAATGCAGAAAAATGCCCCCTGTTTGTGTTATACTATTATATATTATACTTCTAGATTATTTAAAGAAAAAAATGTAAGTAGCATTTTACTGTTGAAGTTGGGCATGGTGGTTTACCTATTTCATTTACTGCTGGGTAGTTAAATTAATTATTATTATTATTATTATTACTATTTTATAAGCTCATCATTTGCTTTTTTTTAAAATGCAAAATATACAGTTAAACACTTACTTTGTTTGATAAATGTAGTGGAGAAGTGGTATAAAGTTGAATGATTTGGAAATACTCAAGCAAAGTAGCAGTACTTCAAATGTGTACTTAAGTACTTGTAATTAAGTAAATACTTACTGTCCACCAGTGGAAATAAGGAACAAAAACATATTCTGTTTCCTAAAACCAGAATACATAGTTGTAACCGGCAGTCCTGACCACAATATTGAACACAGCTATCAGAATTAATGTTTTACCTGCAGCCACTCTTATCTGCACTGCTGCCCTCACAGACTATTTGACTTTAGTGAAGTTTTGGTGCCAAACGCAGCAGCAGTCTGCAGCCAGGGGACCGTGGATGGCGTGAACACGCCCCTGGAAGCCATGAATAATGCCTGTTCAGCTGAGCTCAGAGAGGTAATGTCTCTTTAAGAGGCTCAGCCCTCTGCAGAAACAATCGTCCAACCCCCCAACAAGTCATCGGACCTGTCAATCATCCAGTCGGCGCCCTTTGATGTCGGGACTCCTCGCCTTGTCTTGGGCTCAAATGAGCTGTTTGCTGTTGTAGGGAAACATTAGTCCTCTACCAAGCAGCCAGCCGGGGGACGACACATCTCAACTTTTTTCCTGTATGTGGTGGGGGTTTCTACACTTTGGAGGCGCCCCAGACACAAGAGAAAAAGTCCATTAGTTCTTTTCCTTCTATTTATACTTTTCTTTTAGTTGTTAGTCTTTTTTTTTTTGTTGTTGTTTAAAGTTATAATATATCGAAAAGGAGGTGGGAGAAGTAGACATGCCTCAGCTCAGCAGCGGCGGCGGGGACGACCTGGGAGCGAATGATGAGATGATAGCGTTCAAAGACGAAGGGGAGCAGGAGGAGAAAATCCAAGAAAACGCGTTCACGGAGAGAGACCTGGCCGACCTCAAGTCCTCTCTGGTGAACGAGTCGGAAATAAATCAAAGTCCGAACACAGCGGTAGGTGGCACAGAGTGTGTGTGAGTGGATACAACACGGGAAGAGTGTGTGTGTGTGTGTGAGAAAGCTTGTTTTATTTTACACGCTGCTGACAAGCGTTGAATGAAAGCTGCCTTCAGGGTTACAGTAGTAAAACTCACAGGCGACCGGGGCTTTACTACAGGGACAGGGGTATCACAGTGGAACCAAAACACACCATAAAGTATGACACGGTTGCTTTAAAGTAACTCTGACTCTCTTTGACACTTGTCTGGTTATATTTCCTCGCCCTTTTCTTTACTTTTTTTTTTTTTTTTTTTTTTTTTTGGGGTATTATTTTTTGAGTATTTGACCCCGTGTGTGTTGTCGGTCCCTTCCAGGCGTTAAGACGGGGGCAGCAGGGCGAGCAGAGGGGCTTCCCAGAAAAACACCGGGAGCATCTCGACGGAGGTAAGACGAAGAAAAAAAAAAAAAACACATTTACACACTCGCTCTCGTGCGGTTTGAGTAGCCACTACTATCTCAGAAAACAGCTGAGAAGAGATAAAGACCCCCCCCCCCAACACTGTGTCAAACTAAAGAGTATTTTGGTCACGAGGACACGTGTTGCAACATTAAAACCAACTTCAGAGAGTTGTTTTCAGGTGTACACTGCAAAAGATGTCCATCGGGTCTGCAGCTCGCTAGTTTATCTCTCAAATCTTATCACTTTGTTAAGGAGATTTCCTTTGTTTATGTTTTAGCACGCCATTCAAGTAGAGATTACATGCTTTAAATGTCCATTTTAAGCGTGTTAATCAGTCTTAAATACTGTCATTGGGATGAAATCATGTCACTCTTTGCTCAGCTTGCATCACACGTGTTCAACATACAGTTTTCATATGGCAAGCGTGATCTGCCCTGCTTTTCATATATCCAAATACATTTTTAGATTTACAGTCTTTCTAAAAAAAAAAAAATTTTTTTAGAGTCAACCCTTCACATTTTTTGTTGTGTAGCTTTTGCCAGACTTTGCCAAAAGTGGGGTCAAGCAGGGTCCTTGAGAGGGTTTCTTTTTTTCTTAAGGGTTGCCACCCAAAAAGAACAGCAATTTCACTTTCCCTCCCAAGGATAAGGCACATTTAGAGAATGTATACATGGCAGTTTTAATTATAGGGGTCACTGTAGGCTATACTCAAGTTGTGTAACTCATTCCAATCATTTCTAAAAAGGAAAAATCTTCTCGAAAAAGTGAAACCCACAGAAAAGAATTTGCCGCTCGGAACTATTCTGCTTGCGTGATTGGATTTTTTTCGTTATCTGTCTCCTTGGTTACAGCCACGTTAAAAGTTTAGACACCTTCGATGACAAGGGCTTAGGCTGTGAAGTGGTCAAAAAGTTCAGTGTGTGTTTCTGTTTCATACAGACCAGGTATAACCTTGTTACCCCAGCTGACCAACAGAGAGGCCTCTGATGCTTAATATGGGTGGTGGTGAGAGATAAATTAACACATAGGCTACAGGAGCTCACGCCTCTCAGACTAGGTGACGCTTGTAACGCTTTTGTCTCAAGTATTGTAGTGTGTGTGCCCACACGAGGATATAACATGTAGTAACTACAGCACTTGTAAATAGTTTCCCTACTTTGTATGCACGTTTATTTTGGATGTCAAGGTTTTCTTTTTGCTAAATCTTTAAGCATTGTGGGAGTAAGTATCAGATTTTTGTTTTGTTTTGTTTCTCTTTTTATAGGGTCCGCTCATTATTTAATCTTTAATTTAAGCAGCTTTTACTCTTTTTTTAAATGAATTTAGATCAAAATGATGCCATGCTGATACCCGTCCTCTCAGACAGCAAACCAAATGATTTTTCTCAGAATATGAAGAAAACAACTTCTACAAAGTGGCACTTTAAATGGTTTCATTAAAACATTCTTAAAGTTATTGAGTTTCTAACTCTTGTTGTTCTTCATGTCCAACCTGGCAGTGTCGAAGCAGCAAGATGGAGGCATGTACAAGACGCCGGCGTATCCGGGGTATCCGTTCCTGATGCTGCCTGACCCCTACCTCCCCAACAGCTCGGTTTCTCCATCTGTAAGTCCACTTCTGTGTTAATGCTCCTGCTGGTCGTTGTTTTTCTCCTAATGGTTTCTTGTGTCAGTCTGAGGTCCTTATGTCAACGTTCTACTTTGGACTCTAGTGCAAGTTTGTGCACTTCAGCTGCTATTTGAAATCTCCAAGTTCAAACACTTAACATGTTTTGTGCTTCAGGAGGGAACTTATTTTTTATTTTTTTATCCAAATCCTTTTTATTGAGGTTTTGCAGGACATGACAGTGCTGTCCGCTTTTTAAATATTCAATGTGATGCTCTTTCAATAGTAACTCCCCAATGCTGAAGAAATAAGAAGAAAGACAGAAACACTCAGAGATGGAAATGTTTCAAGTCTAGTGCCTGGAGCCTGGCATTTATTTTTATTTTTGGCTGAAGCAAATGGACCCTCAGTAGCCAGAATATAATGGTACCAAACGGAGACGTCGTGGACATGGTGGACAATAAAGTTCTGTTCTTTTTTGATAAAGGCAGAAATATTTCTTCTGGCCATTTCTGCCTAACTTGCATTTCATTTGTTGTGCATCTGATCTTGCAAATTTCTAAATTTTCACTTGCATCAGCTTAGAATTCAGTGGTTGCTTTTCCTATGCGATCAGAACACTATGGCCTCAAATGTAATATTTTAGACATTGTACTTCTCACAATTAATTTTTTTTTTTTTAAGAATACAGATTTCTTTTTTTAACGGCTCCCTCGTGGATAAGTCAAATTTGTTGAGGGGTTTGAGTATTTTTTTCACAGCTTTTTTAAAATATTCATATATAGTTATAGTTATGCTCCTTCAGCTATAGTTATGTGATCGAGATCTATAATGACTACATGACTCACACCTCTGTCAGTTAAGCCCAAGAAACACTTCCTTCATGCGTTCAAATAGCAAAGCAAAAACAGTCGATTTTAATTTACTACTCGGGACGTGTCTGTAGTTTAATGCAGCGCAGGCCGATTTACGTCTAAAAGAGGCACCCTCAGTGTTGGAAAACTATTGCAGCAATGCAAATCAGCCACAAACTTTACATGGGCTCTGATTTGACTTTGAACTGAGCTGTTTCCCGTCTAAACTGCCTTATGAAACAAAGCACTACTTAAGACATGCTTTCCCTCATGAGCGGCGCAGCCTCGCGAGGAAAAGCAGAAAAGAGGTTGTTTTTGTTTACGCCTTTGCTGAAGTTGGAATCTGATTGATGTCGTCACCGTGAAGCGTTTCACATGGCGTTTCCCATCTGTTTGTACTGTGCGTGAATGGCAAGAGGTTTGTTGCTTCCTTAATAGCTGTTCTGAGTGTTAAACCGCTAAAACAAACATCAGAAAGACTCGTGGAAGCATTTCAAGTATGCAGTATCACTCATCCAGGCAGACAGCCCTAAAAAATGTTCATAAAATCCCTTCAAGTCATCCATAAGAACCAATATCCATTGATAGGCTGACTAATTGCACCAAACATGAGTGGTTGTGCCTAATTCATTTTGCACGTGCTGTGTAATCCTGTTGCCTGAATTAACCCCCTGCTCCTGCAGACAAGACGTTGCTGAACAGCAGACATGCATGTTTATGAGATCACACGTACTGTGGGCTAATCTAACATGAGGCACAGTGAATTAAGAATCTGCTGTATCACAAAATCTACTTTATGGCTGGAGAATGTGATTCGCTCGAGTGTTTTACCCGCTGTCTTAATCTGTGGGTCAAGACCCAGCGGTTGGTCATGGGAGATTTTAAATGGGTCGCTGAAGGGTCAAAAAAAAAGATGACTGTTGTTGCAGACTATCTCCTAGTAAAATATTTCTTCTAAAAATATCCCAAACTCTCCACATTTAGAAAAAGAAGATTTTTTCCAAGCTCTAGTTAATGGCAAAATAAGCTTTAATTTCAATGTAATGGAATCTGTGGAAGTTTCTTCTTTGCTCCAGCACAGTTTTATAGTTAGGTACAATGTTTCAAAAGAAATGTAGGGAACCTTGTTCATGCCCTTACTTTGACTTGAAATTACTTGTATTTTCAAGTATTATATATATATATATTATTATTGAATTACTTACTTGTATATATTTGTTTTGCGGTGTTTTTACAGTGTTTATGTTTTTCCTGGAAAGAAAATCCTAGACAATAGTAGCTCCACTATTCTCAATAGTGCATCTGTTTGTGAGAGGCACGTTAACATACAACAGCATGTCTCAGGAAATCACATTCTCCCTAAATCTGTTATTCATAACCCTACACTGTGATTGAGAATATAATTTGAATGAACCAGTAGTACGAGAGAGTGCGTACTTGTATTTCCTTCAACATCTTTATACTCATCGTTGCATAACACGGCACATCCGGCATCGTGTTAGACAAACAGTGAGCAAGTGTGATGGTATGTGTTGCTCATCAATGTGTCTCCACTTCTTTCACATTTGTCTCGCAATCTTCTCTTCTCCTCTCTTTCTCCAACCCTGGAGTGCCAACCGCAGAGCCTCTCAGAGATTGTTTTTGTTGAGGATGGGGTGGTGGGGGTAGGGGGGGTGGGGGCAGGGGGGTTGGTGGTGGCAAGATAAAGAGCACTTTCTTTCCCCGTGTGTCTTCGAGACTCCACACAATGCTCACTTGTTGCTGCTTCCCTTGTAATTAGCCCGCTGGTTGCGAGGCGGTAGCGGCGTATCAGGCCCCGTCTACCTGCCACTTGAAAGAGCTGAGCATAGTGGTTTAGAGGGGTGGGGGCTGGGGGGGGGGGGGGGGGGGGGGGGTATGGATGGAAGGGAAGGATCGGAAAACTATACGTCTGGGAGAGCTACAGAGAAAAAAAAGGGCTGTTTGGTGTTTTCCTAGTGTTGTTGTGTTAATGAGGGACGAGGCAACGCATGTCACGTCTCTCTGCGTGTCCAAGTCTGACTGCCGTCCTTCTGTCTTTACCTTTTGACTGTCTTTACCGCTAGTTTCTCATAGCGTTGGCAATTCAAAGAAGTGGAGTAGCGTGTCGATTTTATGTTTTTGAGTGATTGCTTTGTTTTTTAAATGTCAGATAATCGTGATGATTTCCCAGAGCCTTCAGATTGTCTTTTTTTTTTTTTTTTAATTTTTATCTGACGAGCAGTCTAAAACCCAAAGATGTTCAACATAATAACGATGTAAAAATCAGAAAATCACATTAGAGGAGATAAAAGCATTGTTAATCCATCAATCGACAGGTTGTTTCAGCTCTAACAGTTGTATCGTACTTTCTTCTTGAACTTACCTGTTCAGTTATAAGAGCGTGTGTCACTACACTTCATGCTGACATTGTATTATTCCTGAAGGTTCCTGAAAAGAAAAGATATTATTCTGTTTGCAGATTAAATAATTTATCTGTAAATCTATTCGATTAGATTGCCTATTTTGTTTACCTATATTGGAAATGTCTCGTTGGCTTCTCCCAGGCACAGGAGAGGTACAACAATACACATAACACAACATACCATTTAAAAACAAACAAACAAAAAGCATAAATATACAGTAAACAATATACATATTAATCATATAGGTGATTTTCACAGAAAGAAATGCCAAATATTTGCTGGTTCCAGCTTCTCAAGTGTGAGGATTTGCTGTTTTTCTCTGTTTCTTTGTAAATTAAATATCTTTTGTGTTTTGTTTTTGGACTGTTGGCAGAGAAGTTACTTTGGGCTCCGAGAAAGTGTGAGGGATAGTTTTAGGATTCAAGAAAATAGATTAATTGATAGTTAAAATAGTTTCAGCCATAATTCTGTTAGTATCAGTTCTTTTGGAAACAAACAAGGAAAATCTAAATTGTGATTTGGTTTCTAAGCTGTTTGTTGAGAGGCAGTAGTGGTATCTTCTATAAGGTCAAAAGTCGACAATTTCTCAAAACCTTTTGTGTTTTCCCGTAAACTGCTTCAGACTGTTGAACTCATTGTGAGAGCATCAGCTGAATGACAGTAAGTCAGATATTCATTGTAATATTTGCCTGTCTGTATCTTCCCCCTCCCCTCAGTGCACCGTGTGAGTTATCTCCGGTTGTACAAGAATCTTACAGATTGTTTCATATTTGGTTAGTTACTTTTGAATACAGTATAACCCAAAATAAAGGTTTGAATGAGAACATCAAATGTTTGTCTCGACCATCGGGGGTCACATTGCATTTCATAGAACAGGAGCAGAAATAAATCCCAGGGCTGTTTTTTGTTCTGAAAAGATTAACATATTTTCTTCTCTATGTTCACTCGAACCAGATTGTCTGAAATGGACAAAAAAAAGACGGATAAATCCCACCCCTTATTATTCTGGTATTAATGTTAACATCTCATGTAAAAAAAAAAAGCTTCTAATCTCTGCTGCTGCAAAGTGTATTCCCTCCTTATCCCATTCAGCGATAAATAATACGGCCATTACAGCATTTCATGGGACATTTCACTGTTGTTACATTCATGTAGACGTCAGCTGTTCTTTCAGAGGAAGTGGCCAAAGAATGAGATTTGTGGGATTCAGAGATGTGACTAAACTCCCTCAGCTTGTTGTCTTTAGATAAAGCTTTATCTGCAGCATGTAAGGCAGCGTGTGTGTGTCTGCTGTTTAAATTCATTATATATATAAGTCATTTGAATGTATTTAAGGTTTTGGCATGTTTTGTGTTTTGCTGTAGGCTTATGTTTTGTTGTTTGCTAATGTTTGCTGCGTGGTGTGTTTGTGTGTGTGTGTTTGTGTGTGTGTGTGTGTGTGTGTGTGTTTTTTTTATAGTGTTTGTGGATGTATATAAGTTGAACTTTCGCTGGCTGTGTGTTTTGTGCTGTGGATTACCAGCAGGCAGGGTTTTTGAAGGTATCATGAGTCTTCTGTCGTCTCGAGGTGTCAAACCCCAGCGGAGGAGAGATTGTCAATAAAAACGGAATATTTTCCTCCTGCATCCACCCGTCGTTCTCCCAACTCTCTTTTGCTATTTGCATTTACACCTTCCCATTTATTTTTCTTGCCTGTGCTGCCGACATCCTCTTGGCTGTTTCTAAGCAACTGTTTGCTCCAATTCAACTCTCTGTCTTTTCTTGGTCTGTGAAATAACTTCATGGTACTTGTGAACTATTAAAAAAAAAAAAAAAAAAAAAGCAGAAGATGGAGAAGCGATTTGTAATTTTGCGTTGCAGCGTGGCAGGAGAAGTTTAAGAACATCACACTCAACCTGGAGGAGCTGGTTGTCGGAAAAAGTCTCAGGGAGCGCTGCTGTGTAGCTGAGCATATACATATTTAACTATGTTGATCCATAATAAAGTTCACAGTGTTAGTAGCTGCTGTTGGTCATTGCTTGATTATGAATTGTGCAGATGGACGGAGAATGAGTAAAAGCTGGGAAATGACAGATGAACAACAGAGAATGTAACTGCATCACGCAGGAGTTCAGTTATGTGTTGTTGCCGTGTTGTCTCTTTGCATACATATCTTATTATTAATCTCATGACCATGACTAAATAAAGATTTCTGCTCTTACACAGATGAGTAAAAGTGTTTCCCCTAAAGTGGGCGGTGTTGGTTATTAATGGAGTTTGTTTGTTTGTTTGTAGACCGAACTTGATAATAGAGCACCTTATTTGTGGGCTCCTGTCTCCCTAAATGTCTTTTATCTAATCAGCTTCTTCTGCTGTTCCTCTCTTGCAGTTTTCAAACTGATTGTTCTACAGTAAAGCGCATACAAATGTCCATATCTTGGCATAGACCTCTATTAATCAAACAATGAGTTGACTGTTGGCTGCTGGCCTCCATAACTCAAGCTGTACTTCCTGCAGCTGCTTCACAATAAAAGATTATTGATGTTATGCTTTATGGAGGCTTTTAAATGTGACACACCACATTCATATTGCCTTTTGCGCTCAGTAGACTTCAACTATTATAGCACAACAAAAGCTAAGCAAAACGGCAAGATGTGTTGGAGCTAAGTGAGAGCAGGAATAAAGGAGTAGAAGAAGTCACATTGCGTGATTGTTGATGAAGGTGCAGGTGGAGTTCAGCATGTCCAAGACTCTTAATTTTTTTTAATTGAAGTTTGCATTTAGAGCAACTTTTACACATTTCAGTGAGAAACAGTTTTGACTGTGAAAGCCTGAAAAAGACGATTCAACGGGTTGATGTGATGAGTAGTGATGAAGCCCTCAGATGAGTCTTCGCCGTTGGTTGTCTGGACACTTTCTTATTGGACTGAGAGACGGTGAGCTGTTTACAGGTCATTGTTCTCAAAATTAAGAGGCAAGTAAACCTAGCCTCCGATATTTGGCTGTATGGTGCTTTCTTCGCTGTCAGAGAGGCTGTGAAACTCCCTGTGATGTGGAAACTGTGGTCACACAAAGACGTCAACAAGCTCTGAAGAGAGCACGGCACTCTGAAACACTTTCCCGCTCACTGTACCTGGACACAGACTGTAATTGGTTTACTGTACTAGCTGTAGTAACTTTGGGAAAACCGTATAGTGTTTGTTTTAAATGTAAACTTAGTCACTGGAATTTACAAGCTGGTGTATAACGGTTCAGTGTGCAGTGTTATTGTCTTGTTTGGGGGAATTTCCTGCTCATTTGACATTTTAATTTCACCGACTAACATTGAAAATCGACTGCTGAGACGGTTTGCATGTTTGGGAAGAGTAGGGGTGAAACTTCGTAATTTCTAGGACTCTTAAGACTCAGCTGCAGTGTGTTTTTGAAAATAAGTATCTCATAAGCTTTCAAAATATCCCCTCAGAATTTCCAAATCATGCAAGGAAATGGCAGTTTAATTCCATTTACCCACTGCAAGGGACGACTTGTTTGCTTTCTTTTTTATCATTTGGTCGGAATGTCTTTCAGCCCATAAACTTTTTCATATGCCTCGTCCTCGTATCCATTCAGAAATCAGCTGTTGTTGCTAACAAGCTCCCCTCCCCATCCTCTTTTCCTCCTCCTTGTATCTCCCAAATAAGACAAAGTCGATCCGCCAAGATCAAGGGAATGGCATGTGTATGTGCAAGTCTCTAGGATCTTGCCACTTCCTTGTTTCCTATTGTATTGCGGTGCTGACAGGGGGGTTGTTCAGCAAGCCCCTAGTCCCTTGGTAAACAATGGCAGCAACACAGGCTGAGGCCTCCCTAATCCCCCCCCCTTCATACAGACCCAGGGGCTGGGATGAGCGGCACGGGGGCCTCCCTGCCTCTGACTGGCTACGATAAGGACCCCGGCGCTCAGATTTAAGAGGCCTAAAAGAAAAGCAGCTTTCACTAGAAGGCAGCAAAACCTCTGGTCGGAAGGAAATCTTGCATCTCCAAATGTCTTTTTTGTTTAAGGACTGTTTGCTTTTTTTAAATGTATAAACATGTATATCAACTTCAGAAGTTTAAAACATCTATGTTCCTTTCATCCATGTTGTGAAAGTATAAACAAATCTGTAAGAAAAGCTACTAATGTTGGATGTTTCCAATGTGGGAGCGTGCTGTGGGATAGAGGAACTGGCAGAGTTTTAACTCGCCATTGTTGCGATGTATGTAAGCGCAAGATTATGTTTGTATGAAGTCTAAGATCATTGACTGAAATGAGGCTGATGATTGGACGGCAAATCTCCATTATTGCTCTGTCAAACATGCACAAAATCATTTTTCTTTGTGTTGAGGAGAAGCGGGAGAAGTTTCCTCATTCATCTCACATGTAATATGTTGCATCGTTGTCTCACGTTGTAGTTATTTTATCGATTTTTATATAAAAATACGAGGCCACAATTGTCTTTTAAACCTTAGTAATTGCCCTGCAGAAGTAATAAAAAGCACTTTGTACAAGGTTGATGGTGTAATGTCATGCAGTTCCCATTATATTCGACAGTGCTAGTTAAATTTGTGAGACATGGAATGTATTTATTTTTTGAAGGAGCAAGTTTCATTGGTTCACTAGCCTGACGAGCTGTTGGGCTGCAACGGAGGAACATTTCCATTATCGACTCAATTGTTTGTCTTGATTAGATGATTGTTTGTTTGGTCTGTTAAATATCATAAAATGAAGGACACATGCCAATTACAATTACCCAGAAGCAAGGTGACATCTTCAAATGTGCTGTTTTGTCTGATGAGCAGTATGTACAGACTGTAAAGAGGGAGGTTTAGAGCGGTAAAGAGAGCATTATAAAGGGAGGGGAAAGGGGGGAGGGGGTAAAAATACAAATGACCATAAGAGCGTCCTCATCTCCCGGTCGGCTTTGAAGTAGCGGGCTGTGAAGGCACCTAAAGAGAAACCGTTCAGAGGACCATTTCAAGAGGCGGAAATGTTTAAAAGAATATCAGAAGAAGAGGAAAAAACCCCTTCAGATGGCCCCGAGGTGTTTATACCTGTAATTATTCATCCACTTATTTCTTTCCGGCGCAGAGGGAAGGTGGGACGGGGAAAAACTGTAGAGCAGTAAAAGACAGGTGTTGGCGAAGGAAGTGTGGGTTTGTTTGATATTATTAAGTCTGTTTTTCTATTCATTCAGACAAAATCACAAACCATCTCTGAGTATAACATTAAATTAAGCGTGATGCCTTGATGCAGTTGGTATAAAAACAAAACTGAGAACAAGTTTGAGACTGTTTGTAATCTCATGGGGTGTTAGTGTTTCTCTAAATTAAGACCACATTTCCCATAATTCCTCCCACGCTTCCTGTCACCCGGGGGATGCCAGAGGTCAAACATGTTGTTTTTTTCCATCTGCCTTTCACTTTTGCCGCTATCAGCCTTTGAAATGAACTCTGAGCGATTGAGCTCCATTTTAGTGGCCATATTCCTTTCTCATGCTGCAAAGTAATCCCCAGTTGTGCCGTAAAGCAGCATGCCGGATTAACTCCGACCCGGTGCTATAGTGCATACAAGTCAGACGAAATTCCTAACATTTAAGTCAAGAAACATCCTCATTTCAACAGAGAGACAGATCACAGGAATTGTTTTTATTGAAAGTTTCATAAGAGAAGGAGACAGAAACGGAGACATGGAAAGACAGAGGGCACTGTGTGTGTGTGTGTGTCTGTGTCTGTGTGTGTGTGTGTGTGTGTGTGTGTGT
>CALSBV010011010.1:6331607-6351210 GCA_943590825.1 Bovichtus diacanthus | reverse complement strand
GTGTGGGTGTGTGTGTTTCACCCCACATACAGTTCTTGCTCAGTGAACTCCCTCTTTTCATTATCCTGTTTATCTGCTTTTCAAATGTTCTGTGTTTTGATCCATTAAAGGCATTAAGCACAGGCCCGCTGAACGCCGCCAACAATGATGAGTCCGTCTGTGAATGCTCGCCGCAAACTGTATATCGCGGAGGAGATTCAGATTCATTTGTTTATTGTCCCCTTTTCATGTCGGACCTTTTTGACTTGTTAATCACAGGTGTAACTAATAACATTAATCATGGCTGGATTTCACTTGGATATTCCAGCACGAGTGCCCTGATAATGCGTGTGGTGGTGCAGCATAATGGCACCACCTAAAAGCAAGTCGTCACTAATGTTGGTTACAGGCGAAGCTGCTCCTGCCTTGACGAGACAAAATGTTTGCAGTGAAAATGACAAAACGTGTCCAACATATTGCAGCTGCCCACGCTTCTGCAAAGAAATAACTAATACACTATACAAAACCATAAAAGATACATATTTATACCAGACTAGAATTAGGTTTAAAGTTTTCATTGCTTCATTTGATGAAGATTTGTTTCAACAAAGTGTTTTTTGTTCTCACAGCTCATTTGTAAGTGGATATAATACATTCTGTAATGCAACAATTAGTGACGATTAATCATTTTGTAGGCAAAGTGGCAAAACATCCTCAGGGTCCAGCTTCTCAAACGTTTGAGAAGACTTTGATGCTTTTCTTCGTCACATACGGAGGTAAATTAACTATCTTTGAGTTTTGGACTGATGGTCAAATAAAACAAGCAATTTGCATACAAGCATTTAATCACTCTTTTCTTACGTTTCATGGACCAAACGATTCATTTCTTGAATTGAGAAAACTACGAACGATGAATCGTGAACAAAAATCAAGCGTCATATGCAGAACACTAATTCATTTCAACAATAGGATTTACGCACGTCAGTTTCTTGGCATCAGTGCCACAATTTTGTCATATGCTTGTCCAAAAAGCAGGCTGACCAATAACATAATTTATGCCTTCAAGAAACCAAACTAAAGCTACGATCCGCTGCTCACCACCCTCATCTCTGACACTGATTAGTTATTCCTCAGTTCTTCCCAACTCCTACCAGAACCTTCTGTCTAGAAGGGAAACCCAATGAAGCCGCCTTTGTGCCATCCCTTCAGAACAACTTGTCACAGCCACTGGCATACTTTGCACCCCCCTCCCTCCATTAAAAACCCCCTTCAAATGAGAGCAGCATGTAGGGGGGGGGGGGTATAGTTAGGGAATGTACAAGGCATTCAAAAATATTCTTTCATAGCCAGGAGACCGCAGGACGAGGCCTGCACTGAGCTGTACCGTGTGGTTGTGGGCCGGGGTTTGTACGCTCTATATCTGAAGCCACATCAGAGCAATAAGCCCTGTGTAATGTGATCTGGATGGGCAGAGGACGGGTTCCCCCTTGGATTCAGAAGAACCGCCGCTGAGGTGCAGCGCGGGGACGGGCGGTCAATGATGTAAGGCAGCACTCGGCAACAAACAATTATGGCTGCGGCGGGCACGGCGACTTTGTACCGTGATGTTCTTTGCCACCATGATGGCGACGACGGCTTGCGTGTCACTGCGTCGCTCACTTCTCCATTTGTTGCTCTGTTGCTAATTATTTTTGTCTCTCTCAATGTTTTCCTCTTCCTCGTGTGTCTCGTGTATGTTGCAGCTAAGCGCGGGGATTGTAACTTTGTTGCACGCCGTCGTATCGGCTGTTCAAGGTCAAACTGCGAACACGTTCATTTTTCTAGTTCAAACTCCCACAGAGGTGTTTCCAACAATCTCTCATGGATTCGGTTCGGTTCTCCTTTTCTGTCTTGTTCTGTCCATCCGTCTCTCGACACCCCCCCACACCCCCATATTTTTCTGCCCCGTCTGCTCCTCTCTCCTTCTATCTCTTTCTTCTTCTCTTTTTTTATTCATCCTCCCCTCCATCTCCCTCCGCAGTCTCGTACCCATTTCATCTCTCTCTGTCTCTCTCTCTCTCTCTCTCTCTCTCTCTCTCTCTCTCTCTCTCTCTCGCTCTCTCTCTCTCTCTCTCCTACTCCTCTTGCATTGCCTCTGCTTACTCAAAGTCTTGAACAAACAAACAAGCAGTGGGTGGCTTGCGTCTTCTATCTATAATTCAAGCCAGTCAAACTACAGCGAGGATGTTTGCCAAACACACGAAGTGCATCTCTCGACATCGTAAAAAGAGGGGGAAAAAAAAAAAGACATTTGCTTTACCATCATGGCTTGGACTCAATACACAGAGGGTATCCCAACATTAAATCAAAAAAAGATTACAATTATGTGTATAGCGTTTCTGCTTTGTTTTGATAGAAAACACACCACGTAAGTGCAGGGATGATGGAATAGGGAGGCTATTGTGTGATCAATGCTGTGAGCACAAGTCAAAGCCACTTGCTTTGGAAGTGAAATGAACTTTAAAACCCCACATTTTAACAGGTTGTTTCATAGAAATGAGATCTGCTTCTTTACAAATTGTATTAAACCACAGTAAAAACGTTTCAGCAGTCTAACATAAACAGCCTGTCAGCGCTTTTAAATCAAAGGAGAGGACAACCTGAAGAAAATTAATTGAGTATAATAAGAACGTGCTTCTTGTAAGAGGAGGATATATACTTGTATTTTTTTTTTTTTTACTTCAGGGCTTCTGTGTCTTGCTCAAGGACATTGATGCAGCTGCGTAACAGTAACTGACTTATCCATCATACAGAAAAGCACCATATCCCCCCCTGAGACCAAGCCAAACCACTTGTGGTAACAACCACTTATAACCATAAATGAGAGTCGAGAGGAAAACCAAAGCTGTTTTTCCAGGTGTTTGGACGAAACTCCCGAGTATAGTTTTCAAGTCCATCTGATGTTCTCTGGCTGAAACCGTTCACTTCTGGTGAAAGGACTTTTGTAACATTCAATTTTTTTTAGCCTTTCAAACACATGACTGCACACACTCACAGACGCAATAAAATGCGTGTCCTTTAAAATTCTTTGGGTTTAACTGTGAAATCTGTTTATTTTGGTGGAGTATATGCAGCGTAACATTAAAGACCCGTTTTGTGGACACAGTAGTGCCTGTTTGGAAGGTCACCGTGCTCACAGATGATCCTTGTATGCGTCTTGTTTAACACATTTAACCTCTTGCCCTCCGGTCCAGTCACTGAGGGTTAGATTGAGTTTTTATGGTTCAACATTTGAACGTCCCTCGTTTGGTCTATAAAGCCTCAGAAAACTGTGAAATTACATACGAGTGCTGGTGAAAAACATGTCATTAAATCCCATTTATTTGTTCAAACAAACAGTCAATGGAGGACGAGGAAGAGGAGCCAATTCTCCCATTTTGATAAACTGGAACGGTCAAATGTTTTCGCGCTTTTGCTTCAAAAATAACTCAAACGATCCATCGATTATCAAACTATAGTAGACGGCAGGTAGGAAGAGCTGTTTTTAAAGTATGGAAAAATCAAAACCTTGTCGCATAAAACCAAATCTATCTAAATGCATAAAAGTTTAAGTAAAATGTATTTAAATTTTTTTGGGGTGAGCTGAGGAGACTTGCGTTCTGCACATACTTATGGAATAAGTGGAGCAACAGATCTTAGATCTAGCACCGGGACTTTTTGTGGCATGCGGTTGCAGCGGTACTATCGTTGCCATGGTTACGGCTCTGTTTCCTCACTGCTGCACGGGCGTGTAGAGAGGGGACCAGCCCAGCAGGTGGGCCAAGAGAGAAAGAGAGAGATAGAAGAAGAAAGGTACAGTAGAAATAGAGGGAGAGGAGAGAGCAGGGGCTGCTGGGAGTTGGGGCGCACTGCAAATCCAGAGAAATTGCTCCAGCCGCTGGGGTAAAAGGAATTAATCAGACAGAATAAATTAGGACATGAAAGGAGAGAGAGGGAGACGGTAGCAGCATCCACCACCTCCCTCTACACTATCCATCCATCTTTTCTTCTCTCCTGCTCTTGTCTCCTTTTGTGGTTCTGTTCTTCTTCTGAGACAAAAAATGGATTAGTCCAGAAAAATAATCGCTATTAAGATTATCAATCAATCATTACACCCTTTTTTATTTATTTTTAAAGGATACATGGCAACATTGCGCTGGCTCCCTCGTCCGTCCTGGTTTCAAACATTTGAATACTTCTTTTCCTTAGTTTTCTATGATAATAAATCACAGAATGAAGAATATCTTTGGGGTTTTGTCAAACAAAACAGGCATCTCTTTCATCTCTCCTCTTTCCAGTGATCCCTTCCTCCAGTCAGCTTTTTTTCAAGTGGGCTTTATTGGCAGATAAAGTACTTTTCACCAAAGCAAGAAGTACACAAAGCACTGATTCAGTTTGCAACTGTGACATTTGGAGATATATATTATAATATAAATATATTAGTAATGGTAAAGTAATTATATATCAACTGATCTCGAAGGCTGTCGTCTCTTCTGCAGAGACCTTGAATCTCTAAAGGGACATTTTAAGGATTTAAAATTTTTATTTTTTTATTAACTTTTTCTCTATAAAAAGTTAAACTTGTCTTTTCTTCCAGACAGTTTTATATGTCCGTCGCTTTGCGTGTCTCCTGGCTGGGTTTGAGCTCGATGTCCCCGCTTTTTCCTCAACCTTTCCTCCCGAAAACGATTAGCTGGCGATCGTCTGAAAAAATAATCGGCAACTATTTCGATAATCTAACGAAGATGGTTTTCGCGGTCATTTGTAGGTCACAACTGTTAATAGTGTTGAGTGAGGAATGCGCTGTGGCTTTGTCGTAGTTTCTCGACGGACAAGAGTGAGAGGTCAACAAGCTGAACGCCGACACAACAGCGGCTTTCACACATCGGCTTTCAAGGATCGTGAAAAAAAAGAGTATCCTTGAAATTCAGTTGCCGTACTGCCTGCTTTAGTATCGGCTCTTTCAAAGTTGGATGTGCCAATTCAACTATTTCTAGTTTTGTGTTCTATACAAAGTGATTGACAGTTTGTGTCGATGTTTAAGTTGCATTGGTTTTTGGTAGATAGTATATAACATTAAAATTGAATGCAAATTTGTGCACAACACACACACACACACACACATTGAGCGCACTCTGCCCCCCGGGTATTTCTTTTGCATGGCCTTCAATGCTCCCATAACTCCCAGGGATGAGATTATTTTGATACAAACATCAAAGCAGCAGATCAGACAAAAAGCACCGTGCACGTGAGGTGAACCGGCGGCCCAGAGGGCAGAAAGCATGTAAGCTGATTGAGTTGTCTGCTTCCCCAAAACTTGACTCAACCAACAGTTAGCCGACATGAGAGGCAGCCATGTACAACCACCTCGCCAACGCCCTGACGCACACACACACACGAATCACATGAGAGTCACATGCACTGCTAGAAATACACAAATGCAAGTTAATGTACACGTAAGAACAAAACTGCACCGACGCAAACATGGATAATATCACATGTTTATACAAATACACATATCAGTCAATGCGTGTATTTTTAGACTATTGAGACCTTTTTTTTAGTACATATAAAGATATATAAAAATGTAGATTTTTGAATGTAGATGTAAAGAGGAAGATGCAAATGTTGAAGTTGCACTATATACAGATTTTTGAAGCATTTATTTGAGCAAGTCTTGACTCTTTGCCAGCAGACATTAGACAATAAAGAGTTTAAACCGATAAACAGTTTTAGGGTTTCATGAATACTTTCATTATCAAAAATGTTTTCAATTAACTGAGCCATCATTGATCAGTCTAAAGATGTTCAATAGAAAATGTTGTAAAACAGAGAAGCAGCCTCGCACTGTAGAAGCCTAAACATGCAAATATTGGTTTAGTAATCCACTCATTGATTAATCATAATTGTTTCAGCTCTAAATGATTTAAATGTCTTCAGAAGCGTTGTCCCTCTGGTCCAGTCAGTCGTGGTTAGATTGAGTTAGATTTCTATGTTTAACATTTGAGGATGCAAACAGAGAATGGAGAGTTTAGTATACATGCTAAAATATTTTAACATTTTCAAGAACCAAACTGGATTAAAGAACATGATCTGTGTATCTCTCTATCTGAAAAGTGAAAACAAAAAAAAAGAACCATGTGCTTGAACCATGACCTGATTGATTCTTGTCTTTTGGTATTCTGGGGCCTATTTGTGTATTCAATAGAAACTGGCACACAGGAAACGCGTCACTGCACATGTTTTTTTTGGGCCGGCATTTCCCATTTTGGCACATGGTTTGGTAATCAGGGTTCGCTGGTGAGTGAAAGCTGTCTTCTGCTGCTGTAGGGGAAAGGTTTCACAATGAGTGAGCGGTAGACGTGCTCAGTCATCTCAGCAGGGGACGGGACCACATAACCTCCGGACAGGATGGCGAACACCCTGGGGATCTTCAAGGCGAAAAGAAAAAAGTAAAAGCTGAGAGGCCCGGCGTTTCCTTCCCTCACACGATACAATAGGCAGGCGGAGATTCACCAAAAGGTGACTTGTGAGGCTAAAAATGTTCATCCTAAACTGCAGCCGCCAGATAAATCGGGTCAGATAAACACAGTTGTGGAAGTTTGACATTTCACACTGGAAACAATCCCGGCCGTCTCGCCTGAGAATAAAAACAAACACAGACGCCTCTTTCCACCACGGCGAGCCCTCGGTGCCTTTTCGACAACAAGTGTTATCAAACCGCTATAATAATTTTTTTTTTTTGCCTCTGCTAACCGGTTCCCACAAGACGGACAAATATGGCTGTGGCCTGAAGTCGTCGTAGTATCTATTGTTTGAGTAAACCAAACCCTGGAGGAAGTGTGTCTCAAAGAGGATTCATGTCCTCTGTGGTCGCCTCGTTTCCTCCCGACTCCCTGCGTCAATATTTTTGTTGCGGATGATTGCCCAAATGTCACAAACAAGTTGTTAATTGTGGAACTTTCTGATCAGAAATAAACAAGCGCACCATTAATTAGCTCCCTTATGGACCAATCATTAGAGGTTATCTCTGCGGAGTGAAACCGTCACCGCAGTCTAGATCATTGAGGGAGCGATCACTCGTCTCTAAATGCCATCGTAATGGTTGGATTAGATTTTTTTTTTACACCCAGTCATATCCATGGCCCGGAGCCAGCTGCAGCCGAGCAGAGTGTTGTCTCTCATAAAGACGTTTTCTCACCACATCGAGCCCGAGCTGTGATTTCAGTTTAATGTGAATCTGCTCTCTTTCCTGTCTCTCTTCTCTCTTTCTCCCAAGCCTGGTCAGCACTTGTACAACAACAACTACTTCATCACGTCTACTGTTTGTGTTTCCGCTGCTGCTGCATCTCTACGGTTATTATTTACTCCAACAGTGTTGGTAAATGGAGCTAGTAAAGATTATATTATCATATGCATACGTAAAAACATGCATAAAAAAACAACTTGTGCAGGAGAGTTGGGAAGCTTAAGGCTTGTACAAAGAAATTACATTAATAATGAAGCAGAAAAGATGGAAAAGCAACTACAGGCAAACATAAATAAATACAATAAAGCTTCCTTTACACTGTCAGGAACAACATTCTGGTGGATAAATGCGGAATTCACTATTCATTTGTTTATTTATTATTGCCCTGAATAAAGTCAAAGTCGAATGAGTTGTCTAACAAATACTGGGATCGGCTTATAAAATATCTAGCAAGTATATAAAAACTTCCCTGAGATTGCGGAAACTCCCAGATTACCCTCAAAAATACAGAGCACATGACCTCACTGGTTAAACTAGTAGAAGTAGGAGGAAAAGTGGTGGTTAAATGTAATAATAAAAAACAGTGTCTTTCATCCTGGTGTAAATAATTATCAGCGTCTTTCTTACATTGTTCCAAACAAACGTTGTTTTCCTTATCAAAACTGAGCAAATACTGGAATCGTTGTCCGATCGTTACATTTAGGTGTAGTTTGCATAGTAATATGTACACACAAAGTGTTTCTGTCTGTTAGTAACAAGCAGTGGTTACTGATTCATCATGGCCACGGCCCAGATGTTCCAGTGGTGTGTGTGGCAGCAGTGGACGATGGTGCGTGCGTGTGTGTGTGTGTGTGTGTTTGCGTGTATTTGCATGCACACCACTGGGCGTGTCCTGCATCCAAGCGTGTGTGTGTGTGTGTGTGTGTGTGTGTGTGTGTAATTGGGGAGTGGGCGGGCTTGTTGGGGGGGGTGTTTGACCCTTTTTTAAACATAGCTACGTTGTTATGGTTGCCTGGGCTTTGATGTTGCCCAAACCTCCAACTAAGAGGCTCTCATTTTGGGCTCCTGACTCTGGAGAAGGCAATGACTTCCAGATTGGGAGACCTACTCATGTGCTGGGGTGGGACGGGCTGTGGGGGGTCATGACGGGCAGAGCAGGTCACCCTGGTGGTACTGGGGGCAATGGTGGATATAAATACGAATCTACAAAGCGCTGGACTCTGACACCAGAGTGCTGGGTTTGCATATTACGTCCGATGTGTTTGGTTAAAACACGTTGTTAAAGTTGGGAAAAGATAATGGTTTTGGCTAAATATTCAAAAAGGGAATGTGTCTTGCCTCATGCTTCAAGTCCGCATTGACTTTTTCTATATTTTACCAAGACCACAATCTTTTCCTAAACTTAACCAAGTGCTTTGAGGACCCTGAACACAACCATACAATGTTCCATTTAAAGATGTTGCATTGGCAGAGAGCAGTTTGCAAATGCATTCAATATAAGCGTTTCCTTGCTATGTCGGTATAAAGAAACGTAATCCAGACAGCATTATAATTCTGCCAAAAATGTATTTTCTAATGCAAATGCCTTGTGTATGAACTTGATGCCTCTATTGTGTGTTAAAGAGAGCGATCAAGGAGCAGCAGTGGAGGAGAAAATTAGAAATACCATAAAAGTACTCTGGTTGAAGAGTTACAGTGTAAGACTTTCATTTCAAAGGATTGTCAAGTAAACGCGCTGATGTATTTGACAACAAAAGTAAAGAATTTTTTCTGAAATGTGGTTCATATTAATAACAAAATGCAGCTTTAGATATAGCAAAATAGCAGGTATTTTATTTTTTGAAGGGGTGACATACCAAATCAAAGGAATACTTAAATAGTAGGATTAAATGTTTCAGATGTTTAAAAAAAAAAAAAAAAAAAAAAAGTACATTGTCTGTATATTTCCTGTTGCATAAACATACTGTATTTTTTTTGCGGCCTATCCACACAAGACCAAACGGAATAATCATAACCTCCAATGACACCCTGTATAGGCTTTTACTATCGGCATACACAGAACCTTTTTCTTATCAGAGTCCTATTAATCATATCAATGTTTTCTTAGTCATACGGGACCGTTTCAGAATTGGTCTGCCCAATGTGAAGCAGTGCAGGTGTTTCCCACCGTCGTGCCTTTTAGCTTCACATACGTTAAACTTTCTCTCGGTAGTCTATTCAAAATCTATTCTAATGTCGATAAAAATCAAATGTTCGTCTAATCTAGGCCAAGAGTTTGCATGGGATCAAATGCTCTGTGGCATTCTCAGTTCTCCTTTGTGAGGATCTGCCACCTCATATTCTCCTGTTGTGCATGTTTGCGTTCGCTTTCTGTACATTTTCTCTTTCTCTGTGCGCAGGTGTGGGAAATTTTACCGCGCTGTTAGACTCGCAGGTCCCCCCCCCCCCCCCCTGTTCACCCACAAACCCCAACACTCATCGTGTGTGTGTGTGTGTGTGTTTATTCAACATGCAAGCCGTTGAGCATGCCCTCCGACCTCTCGGATGAAGCGTTACAGTATTCAGAGCAGTACATTTGTGTCTTTTTTAAAGGACACTGCAGAGGTGGAAGAAAAGTAAATTTCCATTTCCAACTCCCTTGACATTTGACATGTGCTGCGTTGACAAAGAAAAACATCTACATTGTGTGAAATCACCATTGATGGAATAGGTTTTCTTCGCTGAATAGCTCCTGAAATCCATGTTCCGCCCTTGTGGAGGGAGGCCTCTCCAGACTGCATCGACCGCCAGGCTTTGGACACGGCTACAGCTTTCTGTTGAATCTATTTACAATCAAAGTCTTCACTTTTTTGGTACATGCATGTATTTAGGTTCACTGTGAGCCTTTGACCGTTCTCACCTGTACGCTGGGTCACTCAGTTCGTTCTGCAGAGTTGGTGTCAGTAGTTGAACGATCTCCACAGAGCTAAAACTGTCAAAGTGAAAAGGGATAGTTTCAGGAGGTGAACATCTTTTATGAAACGTCCAAATTGTGAAGGGGATACTCACTCACTGTAGTTTTCATCGTCACTTTTAGTTTAGTGCTCAAAATAGAAAGTAGAAATGACATCGAAAGCATAATATGAAGAATGTGAATAACCTTGAACTTAAAAACAAATCAAATTAAATATAATTTGATCCTTCAAACTGTTAATATTTTGAAGCAAAAGATTGGCTCATAAATTTTTTGAATGTTTCCTTAGTTGCACGACAAGCAAAAGCAGTTATTCCCTAAGCGGAGCCACCAGTTTCTCATTTCTCGAGTGGTACATCAGTTGTATAGTTGATTCACAGATCTGGTTCGATTCACACACTAACATGATGTCTAAATGGTTATTTTCATTTATCTTTGACGGACGGTTTGTTAAGTGCACCCTCGATTCATTTGATGACAAAACAGCTCAGATCTCTTTGTGAGAAATCTCTTTCCTGCAAAGCAGTTTGATTGCAGCCACTTGAAAGGATTGCAGAGAGCAAGGTGAATTCAACATTAATTCCCCGTGCGTATTTTTTTATTTTTTATTTCCTCCACACCAGGGCAAGGATGACCGTGAAAGAAAGGGAGTGAATGAGTGTTTTTGAATGTGCCATCTCCGTGAAAATTGAGATTAAAGACATTAGACTGGAAGGGGGGAACAAAAGGGAGGACGCTTTAATTTCCGCTTCAAATGTAAAAAGAGACGGATCTACTTAGTGTGTCATCTGAAAACTAAAGAATACATTAGAGGTGTTTTATCAGCATACGGTCCTCTAAACGAAGGTGTGTGTGTGTGTGTGCATGTGTGCGCTCATAAGCATGCAACTGCGTTTCTTTGCACGCATGTGTATGTGAAATGCATACGTGCGTGCGTGCACGCGTGTGTCAGGGTCAAGGTGGAGGGCCGTCATTACAAACAAGTGATGTCTGAGATCCCATTAACTCTTGTATTCAGCCGCAGATTTCTGTTCAAATAGAGTGGAGATAAAAGGCAGCAACAATATGCTGATAAATCAAAGGCCTTTCAAGTGAAATTAGACTACAGAGAGACTGAGGGCTACATGTACGATTTCCTGACGCACTTAAAAAGGTGTTAATATCTAATTGAAATTTTTTTAAAGTAATCTCGTCTTTGAAGTAATCACATCTTTGATGTAATCAACAAACAGGAGATTTATTATTCCGTGCTGCTGCAGTTGGGTTTCTTCATGTTTACGGCCGCTTACATGATTAATGTATGCACAGTGATTCACGCTATGACCCTTTCAATGTAGTTTGTGTATGAATGTGTCAAACGACCACCAAAGTGCTCCAACTACCGTTTCTCTACCTTTTTGAAGACATTGTGTAGCATTGGTTGAATGCATCCGGTTATATTTACATTCGCCGTTTGTCACTCGAATGCGCTGTGTGACCCCGGGCCTGACAAAAGCTTTGAACGACCTTCGTCATGAACATTTGTAAAAGGGATGCAAAGTACTGGAGTTTTGTAGATATGGGTGGTGGTGGTCTAGTGTCAGGCTTTCGAATAGATCACCGGAAGGTTGTGAGTTCAATACCGGGCTGCCACCACTGTGTCTGAGCAAGGCACGTCCCCCTGAGTTGCTCCAGACTGTCCCTGTAGTTAGTTCACTGTAAGAGCGTCTGCTAAATGACCTGGAATGGAATGGAATGGAATGCAATGCCGATATTTTCCTACCATCGCTGACACCGATATACGAACATATTTTTTTCCCACCTAATTGCTGATGCAGACATAGAATACAATGCTTTTCAAAATGTACACATTCACATGTAACTTAGTATCCATGTGAAACACGCCATATTTATTTGCATTTTACGTATCGGCCTGTCATTGGAGGAAACATTTCTTGCCGATATTTCATTTAAGCCTTAATCTGCCGATATCATCTTGCATCCTTAATTTGTAAAGTCTATTATTTTTTATTGTGCATTGTTTGCATCCATGTTTGCTCTCATGCAGTCTTCCTCTTCACTGCCCTTGTTTGGAATTTGCTAAATTTTTCTTGCCAACAACTGTCCATCAACAGATTAGACCAGAACATCGCTCCATAGTGCTTCTAGTGGTCAAACACTCCACAGGGTGAGATCGAAGCTATTACGAAAAGGTGTTCCCTGCAGGTGGATTTTAAATGAGGCTAAAAGAATGGCACTCAGGACAGCACTGGCTAATTACTGGTGGTCGTAACAGAATTCACATGCAGTTCAAGATGCGATGAGAAACATTGCTCTCCATTGTTTGTGTGCGCTGCTGCGTCATGACATGCCTCTGTACTGTTTCTGAGCGCCAATGCACATTGATGCCGTTTGCGTGTCTCTGCAGTGCATCCAGTGGGTTCTATACTCACAGGAATATGTATGGATATCCCCGATCCCCGAGAAACATACAAAGCTGTGTGAAGCAGATCTTCTGTCTGGACACCTGAACACACCGTTCCTCCTCCTCACACGGTCCTAACAACGCATCTGAAAGAGCACATATTGGTCTTCAGTCACATGCAGTGCTTCTTTAGGCAGATGCATGCATACTATTTTCCTATTTTAAAAAAACAAACCAAGGTTCAATCGGTCACAGTTGAAAACCCTGTATTTACTATTGATTTGAACTTTGAATTTATTCTCTGACGATTTATGTCGGCCTGCAAGGGTGGGTAACTCTACTTCAGTAAATTAAAGGGCGAGTGAACTTTTCCCTCGTGTGTGTGTTTGTCTGTGTGTGTCTGTGCGTGTGTGTGTGCGTGCGTGTGTGTGTGTGTGTGTGTGCGTGTGCGTGTGCGTGTGTGTGTGTGTGTGCGCACGCACCTGAACATATGCGTTACTCTTCTGTTACCAAAGACATAGCTCCGAGTTTCCGTTTTCAAAGTTGCCAAAGTGTTATTTGATCTTTTGCGAGTGTGTGTGTGTCCCTCACATGCATGTACACACTCGTCTGTTTCAGCTAAGGTAATTATGTGTAAGTTGTGTGAGTGTATGTGTGTGGTGGGAGGGGGGGAGGGGGGGATTTTTTTTTTAAATACAGAGGGGTTGATAATTATGGGTTAAATGAGTGCTCTCAGTCAGCCTCCCTGAGTGTGTGTAAAAAAAGGAAGGCGCAGCGAAAGCCACTTCAAGGCCGGCTAATTACCCTGAGGAAGAGAGGAAACATAAATGGACGATTTTGCGGCTATAATGTTACAGCAAAACGGCTACATCGACCTCAGCACGTGAAACGGAGCCACAGCTACTTTTTGAAGGCTGCGAGCAGCACAGATGTGTAGAATCTGTCAAGAAAAGTGTGTGTGTGTGTGTGTGTGTGTGCACTGTAGGTGAGGGAGGTGTGACGTGTGTGCAATAATTCACACTTTTGTGTATTCGTCTGCTGGACTGTCTCGTGTCTGCAGGTACAGTAGTTTTAAGTGTACAATTAGTCTTTTTATGTAGTTTCTGTTTCAGTCATGGAATCTGATTCTTTACGTTCAAGGCTCCGTCGGAGTTTTAGGTCATGTGACCTCCATACACCTGCCTCCTGATGGCGCCCAATGCTGCCGCCTACTACTACCTTTCCCTGCAAAATGTCATCGCCACTGCTGAAAATGTGAAGTTAAAAGAAAACTTTATTTTGTGTTCTCAAGTGCTGTTAGGGCTGCCCCTTCTTAGTCCATTAGTCGACGAATTTGTTCAATTTCAAGTCAATTAAATCATAACAGAAGTTATGTCATGGCACTTTTCATACAGAGCAGGTTTAGACTATACTCACCACTCTGAGCACATCTCTAATGTTGTAGTTTTGCATTATTCTTTGTGGAGAAACTCTCTTTTACAGATCTGTCCATTAAATCAACCAGTCCATTAGTCAACAAAATTGTATGAGCGTTTGTCCACTAAGGTGTTTTTAGTCGAGGACGGCCCTCGTGGTGATAAAGAGCAAGAAAGTAGAAATGCTCTGAAGGCAGCAGAGTCGTAAGAGACGGGGCTGCAGCATTTTATGGCTGATGGCTATGATTTTAAACACATTTCTCTGTAATCCAGCCAGACGTATTCTACTAACAGTGGAAATTTGGGATTTTAAACAACAGTTATGTGCATTGGTGTCATGTTAGAGTTCCATAATAACCAGGATCTGAATTCTAAATACCCTCAACATCCAAATTCTGATTTTTTTGAAAGCAGAAACACATCTGAATAATATAAAAATACCCAAAATAGAACATCTTAAGTCAGCCAAAGTCTAGTGTTCAAGGTAATCAAAAGCTTTTAATATTTCTGCTTGTACCATGCTCTGTTTAAAAAAAATAAATGAATAAAAATGTTATCACCTTTTCAGGCAGCGAGTTGTTTTGTGAAGTGAACACTCCCAAGTAGTAAATGCGTAGGTCTTAGTTCATCTTTCCCTTGGCTAACTTCCATCCCACATGACTGTTGTGTTTGATACAGTGTTACCATAACAACGTGTGGTACACCAGGCACATTGGGATGATTTATTTTAGATAGAACTTTATTTATCCCGAGGGAAATCGCTGTTTGCCTTTGTGCTCATCCTGTAAGGTGTCTAAGGGGCCATTTTGGCAAAATCTTCTGCATATTCCTTAAAAGCTCGTCCTCCATCTCTGAGGGCTTCTTCAGGTGATAATGAATTCAGACCACCTTATCTCAAACCTCACCACCACCTCCACCCTGCTCCCACGCCATCTCCTCCCCCTCCCACACTTGGGCTCTTCGGTACAGAGGCAGCGCGTTTTGTTTTTTCATGTGTCTCGACATTAAAAGTGGTTTAGCAGTTTGATCTTAGCTCCACAGCTAACTGTGTGTGTGTGTGTGTGTGTGTGTGTGTGTGCAGTGGGAGAGACTTTAAGATGTTGATGGATAGAGATGGAGCCGTTGAATGTGTGTGTGTGTGTGTGCGTGCGTGTGTGTGTTAATGTGGAGTGTAGCGTGCTGAAGCTCTGCCTTTAAGTGATAAGGTATTCACTTTGTAACACAGCAGGAGACCCAGCAAGTAGCACCAGATCTGTCCGTCTGTAGTGCTGATGATACACACACACACACACACACTCATGCAAATTGTCCTACACACACACACACACAGGCGTGTCCATCTCAGTGTACAAAATAAAATAACTTTAAAAACATTTTCTCAGAAATATTCATATACATGAAATCGGCACCTCAGCCAAGCTTTCAAAGACTTAATACAGCTTGGAGACGCACACACACACACACACACACATACACACACACACACACACACATACATATATATATATCCATCCATACACATCCACCCACTCACCCCACACATTCATGCTCGTACAGAAAGACGCATAATCATACTCTCATCCCACAGAAGTTCATTGCCCAATCCACACACACAACAACACACACACACACACACACGGTTCAAACATACGCAGTGTAACTCCAAGGCTGCCTGGTTCGCTGCCTCCAACATTTCAAACCGCTGTGACATATCATATGTCAGCCAGCATGCTGTGAGCATTAGCAATAGCTGGATTTTTACGTATGTTATTGAAAGCCATTTGTAAACAGAAACATGAAAGCAAACAAGCTCGCACGCAGCCTCACTTGATCATCAAAGGCTTATCGATCAAATGGGCCTCCTCCCCCTCCCCGCTCCACTCTCAACCAACGGGAGCAGAGCACAGCCCATCTTGTTTGTTCCAAAGCAGGTTTAAGATGTCCAGCTTTCTTCCCCTCCGTCTTTCGCTCTTGTGTGTGTGTGTGTGTGTGTGTTCAGTCGGATTTGTGTATCAGCGAGCAACTGCAAATGTACCCACAAGTGTCTGAGAGAATGACATTGGCATCTTTTGTGTGTCTGCGTAATCTTGCATCTTTCAAAACATCAGAAGATTTAATTAAGAGAAGAAAAGTGATAGAATTGAGATTTTCGTCGAAATCGTTTCACGTTCGTCTTTAAGCAAATGAAAGAAAGCAACACGTGATTCATTTTGATGTTCTTTGGTTATGTTCTGCAGTCTGTCTATAAATGACTTGTTTTCAGTGTTGAAATCTTGAAATGCACTTGCCAAACATTATTAGTGATTACAATAATACAAGTTGTTTATTATTAGTAGTATTAGTATTATTGCATTTTTCTTTGCTGAATTTGTGATCCTTCATGTGTCAGACACACTGTAACAATGCTAATTAAGATACGTCCTGAATAGTGTCTTTACTAATTAATCTGCCAAAATTATAAATAAAATAAAAAGATGGACATTTATTTTATTGAAGTTTATTCAATTGAACTATGTTAATCAGTCCTGCATCCTGGATTATCTCTACCCGGGTCTTATTTTCATAATTTTACCCATTATTTTCGTCTCTTATAACATTTTACTCAACACTTAAATTGCTAAGATATGGGAAATGTCTCCCTCTGAAGGGGAAATGATCGCTCATATAATAAATATTAAATAGGAGCTTCTTGGTTTAAATTTGGCGCAACCTTTTTATCGTATTTGCTGCACTCGCAGGTTTACACTGCAATACATGAGTGTGTTGACCTGTTTCGTTCAACCCATCGCTCAACAATTCAGTCAGTGTGAACAACACAGAAAGTCCTATAACATCATTATTATCCAAATTGATTTTTCATCATTGTGTCTCATCCACAGTCCAACAAAGTGTCGGTGGTGCAGCAGTCTCACGGGATGCACCCGCTGACGTCCCTCCTGCCCTACAGCAATGAGCACTTCAGCCCCAGTCCTCCACACCTGCCCACAGACATGAGCCAGAAGACAGGTGAGCACACACACACACACACACACACACACACACACACACACACACACACACACACAGACTTACTCCAGACAGCTGCTAAATTGTTGCTGAAATCCTCGTTCACATACACACTGCGATCTGTTTGTACTGTCAACGCATCTTTCATCACGGGGACACAAAGGCAACACACACACACACACACACACACACACACACACACACAACAAGTAATGTAATATAACAATATATTCATATCCTTGCTCTTACTTTTTCTCGACTTCCCGATTATGCGCACACACTTCCAATACATTCATGTTCACCACCCCCCTCCTCTCTCCTCGCACATGGACACACAGGGACACACAGGGACAGACACACACTCGGGCACACACACGGTGTGTGAAGTGGCAGCACCGGCTCCGTCAGCCTGTGGCGGTTCCATGGCTGCTCTGAAGTGGCCTGCTCCTCTGAAGAGACTGCCAGCCACACACACACACACACAGACACACACACACACACACACACACACACACACACACACACAAAGATGGAAACAATTAGAGTGACAATCGCACAAGCCATCGCTGCAGCACACACAAGGTTCTCCTTAGCAAGCGCTGTACATACAAACACACACTGCACTCTGTTTGAAAGTCACAAACAAACACACCCTGACATTTAAACACTGTAGGATTTTTGCGACTCAAGAGGCGGGGCTAAAAGGGCGGCAGTGTTGGATTGTCCATCTGTCTCGCTGTTCGTCGCACACTTTGCTCCAGTTCAAGATATATAAAGTATCCGCCACATTACCGTTGAATTTGCTGAACGCATTAATGATCCCCAGAGGATTTTGGCAACCTCATCATCTTTCATGAATGTTTTAAAGGGGCGCTCCTCTGACTTCACACATCAAAGTCATTTTTTAAGTCTTGGGGAGTACTACTGCATGTGTGGAAAAAGATGTATACAGCCTTTTGTGGCTCCAGAGGGAGCTGCGCAAAATCTGATATATTGGTTGGTTGGGGCTAAAGACTACAAGTTTAAAAATGAGCAAAATCTGGAGGTGTGTAGTTCAAAGTAGTGAATTTACCAGACCTCTGTAGCCGGCTCCTTCTCTCTGCTGGAGGCTAACATTAGCAGCTACTAACAGAACCCACCTACATCTCAGGTGTTTGTTGTCGAGTTGCGATGTTGGTAATATAGTTGCCAGGCTTTGAGGAATTGTGGAATAAAGAACACGATATCTCTGATTCTGCAGTATCGATTTTGATCCTGTTTTTTTAAAACTGTCCATTATTGAGTCCGATGATGACGATATAGGAGTACAATGCTAAATCTGTGGAGTGCTCTTTGAAGAGGCCAGATTCAGCCTTGATGGTCGTCCATTCATCTCAAGGTTGGTGGTTCAATCCCTGGCTTTCCACCTGGCGCAGTGTTTCCCACAGAGCCTTGTGTGTCCGTGAATTGGCGGATGAGAGTCCATTTACGGCACCATCTGGAAAACTATTGACAAAACACCTTAAAGGGAAAACTAAAGTCTAAAATTGCAATTTTTGTTAGTTTTTTTGTGTGTTGCGTGACATCTCGGTGTACAGTCTTGGATACGAGCTTCTGTAGTAGCTTCGGGGAAAGGGACACTAATGCATATGTGCCATGGGCGGCACAACAAGGGGGTAAACAAGGAAGAGAAAAAAAACTTTTTTGCCATATGCGCTGGGCTAGTCACCACCCTAAAGATCAAGATGTTATTGTTGTGATATAAGTGTAATTTATGGTGCTCTTAGGTTGATGCTACACTGCCACATTAATACAGGTGCGTGGCCTCTTTGTGCGCGGCAAGCGGAAGAGCAAATCTTTCTTTTGACCGCAGTAAAAATGTTGTTTTTGAAAGGCTGTGGAATTAAGCAGAATATTTTGTTAGATAACAGGTTTTGAATTCTGGAAATGATTGCATCTATCTTTTTTTTTTTTTTTTAAATGAATTTTAACTCTCTCATGGTGTAGCATAATATACACCTGCAACAGTGCAGAAATACCAGGTTTAAACAGAAAGAATACACACCAAATAAAAAAACATTTGAATATCAACGTTATGAATGAAGCTTCACCCTGAATTTAATGTAAGTTATTACAACTTTATTTCTGCAAATCATGAAACACAAGCAAAGTCAACAAATAGTAAAAAGAACAGATTGGCAGCTTATAAGTCACAATCTAATACATCTGACAGCCATGAAATCGCTTCCTGATATGGTGAAGTGAAATGCATTGGTCCTCTTAACACTGCCTGGGTTTTCTTCAGAAACTTTTTATAACGCAGCAGTTTCTGAGTCTGAACGATAATTGAAGGATTTTGACAGTGACGATGAAGACGAGAGAGAGTACCTATTTTTTTTTTTTTTTTTTTTTTGAGAAAAGTGAGAGGAGGAGAAAAAGGTTGATGTCAGAAAAAAAAGAAATGAACAGAAACGTTAGTTGAACTAAAGTCTTTTCTTGGCTCTGATTAGATATTGGAGTGTGACCTCAGGCAATCTCCTGCTCCGTCTGGAAACCCCCTTTATCCTACAAAAACACTCCCCTTGTCTGGTCTAGACTCT
>CALSBV010011010.1:6210552-6227278 GCA_943590825.1 Bovichtus diacanthus | reverse complement strand
TTTTATACAGATTGAGTACGTGTGCTCCGTCAGGAGATGACCCATGGTTTTATACAGATTGAGTACATATGCTCCGTCAGGACCCATGTCTATGTCACAGGTCACTTCCTGAGTGGCCATGTGGTAACTTGTGGTCATCCTTCAACCATTGTTCTGGTATGTTAGGCTCTCAGAGTCATTTACAGCATTCTGTTCTCTTGATCATCCTCATTTCCAATACACTGCACATTAGTGTGTTGAAATGTAATTGTGTGTTTTGTGGAGATGAGCACAGCGCCTCTGTAACTCTGTGGGCTTCTTGCTGTCTTTCTCGGACCTGTTTATCTTTCTTAGCATTATATAGTCTCACTGTCTGGATTTCTTTTTTTTTTTTTGTCCAAGTGTAATCCTTCAGTCTTCCTCCATCTTTTGGGATACCACTCTTTTTTTTTTTTTTTTTTTCTGAGCTCTGTCTACTCACTCAGGTACAGACCTCTGAATCTCTCCTTTCTCTCTGCTCCTGTCCCAACTTCATTACTTCCTTCATTTAACCGGGATAAATATTTTTATCTTTGTCAGAAATGTTCAGCCAAACCAAAACCACATTATTTGTATTTCTTTCTGTTTGATAGTGTTCTCTTCCATGTACAACATGCTTTCATTGACTCTGACAGCTGTTTGCCTCGAGCTATTTTCCTGCTTCAACTCTGACAAAGTGCAGCTTTAGACAGTGCTGGTACAGTTTGGGTTCATGATGCAACAGAAATACACACACAGACACACACACACACAATGCTGCACTGCTTTGCATCAATACTTTTTTGTATACAGTGTGATCAGGTCTGCCACTATCAATCATTTTCATTATTGATTAATCTGCCTATTTTCTCAATTAATCCATCAATATTTTTGGTCTATAAAATAACTCTAGTCTCATCACAATTTCTGAATTCCTCATTCCCAAATCAAAGTTTACTATAATTAATGACTTGCAGAAACAACAAATACTCACATAAAGGTATTTATTTATTTTAAATTTTTTTGGCATTTCCCCTAAAAAAAAAAAAAATAAAAAAAAAAAAAGTTGAATGAATAATTGATTATCAAACATTTTGCAGTATAATGCAGATTAATGATGCAACATAACATAATATTGTTGAAACCTCATACTTAAGATCATATACGTAGAATAAAAATATAATCCCATACGATCATGACATAAATTACATTTGGCTACTGCAGAGAAACTACCAGCTGAGAGCCTGACTTTGTGCGTTGCGAGGATGTTCCTGCTTGTCCCTCGTGTGTGCATTGTGCTTCCCTGTTTGACTTGCCCGTGGATGCAGGACCGCACTCTGTATCATCCACGTCACCATAGATAGTCTTGGCTGGAAAACCTCTTCTGGTTTTGGCCAGCCCGCTCTTCTCTTGACGAACCCAGTTTATCTTTTATTTTATTTATTCAACATATCCAACGCCCTGTCCTCCAGGATTTGTTGCATGAATAGCTTTTAAGAAGTCAGGCCAATCAAACTTTGCTTAATCTTAATGTACCAAACAAAAGACTTGCAACACATAGAAAACCTTGCTATATAATGATGCAACAAGATTTTGTCTCCTGGATCTTATCTAAGGATTTTAAGTTTTAAAAAAAAGAAAAAAAAAAAAAGGATAACAGTACTGCAATATGAGCAAAACAATGATTGCTGTGTGTTTTTACTGGATGTGAGATGTGTATGAGCAGAAGTAATAAATGAGTTTTTTGTTACCATATATTGTAAGTTATGTTACCACAGTCTGTGTCCTACAGTATCACACTTTTCCAGTGTTTTGTCTGCTGTGGACACTTTCTTTTGGAAGTTGATGCGAACGGTTACAGGTGGTGGCCATGTTGGAGAAAAAACACCTCCCGAAACATTTCATGCAGGACCTCCCGTCGAACATAAATACTCTCTTTACTGCACTTGCACGGATATCAGTGTTGCGATTGAAACCTCTTACTATAATAGTCATCGTTGTTGTTCTCTCTACGGGATGCATCTTTCTGAATTAAGCTGGCAGACATCACTTCCTGGGTTTTCGGGAATAGACCTACCTGACTCTGAGCCTTCTGAACAACAAATGTAAAAGAAGTGGTTTTAAGAGAATAGATTTGCTATTTCAGTCCACAGTCTTGGCAAGTAGCGAAGTCATAAGTCAAATTAAAAATGGATACGATTATAAAAAGATGTGACTTAAAGAATTTGAATTCTGGCTCATGAGATAGAAGCACGCAATTCCTGTACCATCTGTTAAAGCTGTTTGGCAAGACAGCAGACAGACTGTCGCACACTGTTCCTCTCTCTTCTTTTTGTCTTTTTCTCTTGCCTTTGTGTTCAGGAAGTAACCCAGTGCAGACCGGCCGTCTGGTTCACTGGACTGATTGAGATGAAGTCGTACATTTGTGAGTCTTCCCCGTTTCCCTTTTCTACTTCATCCACTCCCATCTCTCCAGAGAACAAGAAATATCTCAATCTACAGTCTGGGCTCTGGTTCACTGGACTGATTGAGACAGGTTTGTCTGTACTGCATCAGAGAGAGAGACTTGGAAACTAAGTATGAGAGATAGAGTGGAAGGGGAAAAATGAAAAGGATATCAGGTGGAGAGAAAGATTTAGGGAGAAAATGAACTTCGAGACTTTTCTTGGCAGTTGCGGAGCTGCTAGCCTGCCTCGTCCCTTAGGTGATCCTGCTCCAAACATGAACGGTGGGGGATTTTGAGGAGATAGAGTGACATTTCCAATTACCATCAGTTCTTTCACTTTAACGGGCCAGCAGTTCCTCCTTTTACATACGCGTTCGGAAATACTGGGATGCCGCCAGAACAAGAGGTTAAAGAGACTGTCCTGTCGGCTTATAATCACAGGTTCAGCCCCTATGACACCTACATGTGACAGAGACACTGAAGCCCTAATCTGGCCACTAAAGATGCCAGCAGCCAGTAAACGGCTGAAATGGATATGTTGCATAAATCATTTGGTCAGCATAAATCAAATAAAAGTCGACATGTCGATACATGGAATGAAAACACAAATAATTACTATAATCATTTCCCAATGACTGTTAAATGGCACATCTACGTCATTGTTTTTGGTTGTGAAAGTGGCCGGTAGACTAAACAACTTAAGCAGCCAAAGAATTTGTCAGAGTGGCTTGTGATGGTTTCCCACTCTGGTCAAAACAGCGAGAAAAGGCAGCGTTGCAGAAGAGAAGGTGCAGCACTAAGAGAAAATCATTATAATTCAGTCCAATTTTCCCTACTGAGGAAGCGTACAATCAAGCAAGTGTTTGGCTACTGCTCGGAAGAAGTGCTTTTATCTTACTCAAAAACAGTTTTACAACTAAAACATGGAAAGTGGAACCAAAACTGGTCCCAACATTTGAACTATTCTCCAACTGCTGCTGTAACAACACAAAAAAAAAACTAAATTATAGGGAGAATCACTGAGGCCCATCTTCACACAACAGGGAATGTGTTTCTGGATTTTCGCTCTTAACCAAGCAACGGCTGGTTAGCATTGTCAGCAAACCAAATGAAAACCAAATGTCTGCAGCTCGCCACAAGCTCACTAATACGTCTGTGTGAAAACTTTTCCCCTCTTCTGTGGAACACGAGTCTGGTTGACTGAATATACGTTTTTGTTCCAAACTGAAGTGTCAACCATCTGTTAAATGCAAAACCTGTTGCGAAATAATTGGCCTAAAAAAAAAAAAAGGAACTACAGTACATTGAAAAAGATATTATGCCGTTTTTCAAGCAGCAGCAGCTTGATTAGGGCCTTGGTAAATGGAAGACGTTGAATGATGCACTACAGGTCATTGTTTTTGCCCGGTTTTGAATATAAACATGGAAAACTAAATGATTTATCTTTTCATTGAATTCAGAAACCCTTGAACCTTTCGTCATTGAGATGTTTAAAGCAAACTACGTATATTAGTATTTCATGGTCGGATCTACCAACCTTTTAGAGTTGAGATTTTAAAAGCTCTCTTTGTGTGTGTTTTCCTGCCTGTGTGCACGATACATTGGATAGATCAGCCACCGTGCATTTTATTTACCTGTGTTTTTCTTACTGTGACAATTTTTCAAAAAGGCCGATTACACTCGCCTGACTTTTGGTCTGTAAAATGTTCTGGGAGCGAGCACTGCGACCCGCCCTCGAGCTCTAGTAGATGGAGCCAATTTGATGGCGTTTCTCTGGGAATTTAACCCAGGTTGCTGCCTTGATGGGTAATAGAGGGAGAACGTTTTACCCACAGTTTTATCCTCTCTCGTCTCACGAGCAAAAACAATCGTTTTTCTATAACATTTTGGAAGCATTAACATGACTTCCAGATAACGATGGATGCTTTTCATAACCCTGACCTTTCCGTGTAATGGTGGAGGAGTTTCTTAAATGTAGTGCAACAAATCAAAGCGTTCACGTTGATGGATGTTAAACTAATCATGAAGAATAACCCTCCGCTGTAGCCACAGGCATGGCTACAAACTATGTGGGAGACACCTGAGTAAATATTTCTGGTTTGGTTGGTTAAAGTCAAGAACGAGAACCCATTTGAAATTTGGAGTTTTCATCCATTTAATCCTCCTTGTTTGGTTAAGCCGTGGCCATTTCCACCACAAAATACCCTGTTCTTGTAAATGCTTCAAATAACTTGTAAAGCGACTATTTTATGTCACATTTTTTCTTAGTGTTCACATTTTCCTTTGGGTGGTCAGGGGGGGGGAAAAAAAACAACAGCTTCGGTACCCTGAGTGTGGTTTAAGTGGGTCGCCTCAGAGTTTAATAGGCGAGGGGAAACCCTGAGATAGATCCAAGCGTGCAGACTTGAAGTCTGACAGACGTAGTGGAGGAAGTCAATGATGTACTTAGCGACTCTCCTCAAAGGCAGGAAGACGAGGTAGAGCTAGACAGATGGGGGAGAGGTGGAAAGATGGAGAGAGAGAGACGCGCGAGTGAGGCTGTGGAAGTCAATAATGTACTTAACCTCACTCCGCAGACTCCCTGTGTCCCTGTTATTGTAAGGAAGAGAAGATGGGAGGGGGGGGGAGGACGAGGAGAAAGAGGGAACGAGTAAGATGGCAGGACTTGGGAATGGAAATAGTCGGTGGCGGCGAAGAAGCGCTGTGTTTTTCTGTCAGCATAAATGTCCGAGTAGTTAAGTGTGTGCAGGGCAGGCAGGGAGGCCGGGGTACAGGAAGAGCCCCATATAAGACGGAATAGCCCAGTTTTATGGCCACATAAATCTCTGTTCCCCACACTGAATGTTGTAACCCACCTCCTCCTCGTTTGGCCTTCCTGCCTCGGTCTAGCGGTACGCTTAAACCTCCTTTTGACTTCTTGACTCTGTCTGCCGCTCTCTTTTGCTTCATTTCTCTCTCTTTCAGACACTCTCGACCCATGCCCTCTTTTTCTTTTTTTTCCTCTTAGTGGCGCTCTATATTTTCTTCCTTTTGACCCTCAAGCCACCAGGGCAAGAGATAAAAAAAATAAATAAAAAAAATCTTCATGCTGGGTTTTTTTTTTTTTGGCTTCCTTTTATGTCCATTTTCTCTTTTTTCTTTACACTTTTTGTTCTTTTTTTCAATTCTTGTCAGGGACACAAGTATGATTTTATTTAATCTCGACTCATAATACAGCATCATATTGCCAAGGTGATCATAATGTACGTTTAAATGCTTCTGGCTGTGTATACAGTTGTTTAATTACACTTTTAGTTTATGTCGGATACTTTCGTCCGACGTACGATTAGTGTTGATGACAAGCTTTGCAAATTAGAGTTTTTATTTTTTATCTGATGAACGTGGGCTTAAAAAAACCCCAGAAAATAAATAAAGAAATGGCAGCGGCGATGGGCAAGTAATGTTTTCGATGTATGCCCGAACATGTAGTAACAGCAACTACCACGACAAACCTAATTCTGGCGTTCATACATGATTACAGCGAAGTGAGATGGGCGATGAATCAGAGAAGAGAACCTACAAAACCTAGCATATGATTCACATTATTTTCATGCTCCATGAACCATTCAGTGAGGTTGGGCTGTTTCGATATGTGTCACTGCTTATTTATTCAGATTTATCCTTTTTAATTCGTTTTTTTTTTTTTTTTGACCAAAAAAATGAAAACAGTGTGAAATGGTTTCTCCACTTAATAAAATGTTTTTAAAAACCCCATTTCTTTCCACCTGAGATTTTATGCATTTTTCTAAAAGCTTTTTGTTTGATTTATGCCTGACATGTTTCTCTGTGACGCACTCTGTCCTCGTTCTTTGACGTTCCTCCTTTGTCTCTCTGACTCTTTCTTGGATAGCTCTTTGGCTGTAACAGCTCCTTTATTTTTCTAGTCTAAACATCTCTTTCTTCATTCTCTCTCTTCTGTCTTGACAGACAATTGAGTTAGACTTCAAGTGTCTATCTGCTACAGTTGATGTCCCATAAACAGCCCCTTGTCACTATATCCCCCTCTTCTCAAATCGCAACGCTCTGAAGTGAGGCTCGTACGAAATCAAGTGTCAGAAAAACGAAAGAAAAGAAACCGGAGAAGAATTTAAAATGTTTTTCAACTGTTGTTCTGGGGTCTACTCCCTTTTAGTCTATTAGTCGACTAATGTTTTGGTCTTAGTCAGTTTCTTATCTCCACAAAACATCTCTGATAAACACACAATTTAAAAGTGGTGCTTTTGCATGATTCTTTGTAGAATACCTCAGTTTTATAGATCTGTCTATTATCGACAAATCAATTAGTCCACAAAATCGTACGAGTGCTGGTCTGTTAAGACTTTCTTCAGTCGAGCACAGCCCTAGTTGTTACTTGTGAATTTAGGTTAAATTGCGTTCTCTTTGCAACACTTGTGGATTGAAACCATGAACACTTGTTATCACTCTTGGAAAATGACTGTACTTTGGGCGTGTTGACTCATAAAAAAAGCCAACAAAAGAAAGTAACAAAGTAGAGGTTTTTGCTTTTTCCCATAGACACCACTTCTGAACTTCATATGTCTCCTTTGTGTTAAGCAGTTTGTTCCCTGATGGAGGCTCATTCATTTCATGTAGATGCTTTGGGACTGAAATATTGCGTTGCTGTTGGGTTCATTTTGTAGCAACTTCTGACTTGCGGATTTTCACATTTTCACTTCAGGTTCCCTGTGGAGGGAAAAAAAAAAAAAGTTGTGTTTTCAGTCAGTGTTACTCACCAACACACATTGTGTGTATCCTTGAGGTCTAGCAAACCTGTCGTTGAACGCATTTCCTTCTTCTGCCTTTTGCTGACTGACGTCACATGCACGAGCTCCAAGAAAGAGCACTTTTGTTGCAAAAAAAAAAAAAAGTTTAAATATTAGATCTCCGTAGCCCGTGGTTAAAAAAACACAGCTTCCAGTAAAATCAATTGTGTATGGATGACCTTCAATGCATGAGGCTGTTATTTAGAGATGTTCTCATCAGACTGTAGAGGTTGCTTTTTGAGCGCCCTTTTAATACAAAAAAAGGTTCTCGTCGGCTGCTGCAACGCTTCAAAAGGTGTCCTGGTGTATAGCTGTTTTCCCCTCTTAACAAAATGAAGAAAGAACTACCTACAGTATGCATGAATGGGGACCTTTTACAATAGCCCCCAGTGAATACAGCGCCAATGCAGGATGAATTCACAGTCGACATGTACAAGCACTCCCACTGTATGTGCAGAAACGGAACAACTGTATCATTGTGAAGCTCCCAGAGAGTCCGAAGCGCTCATGTGTAATGCAGATCAAGTCAGTTTATTCTGGCAGGCTGCCGGCTGCAGGCTCTGACAGATTGGTGCCATCAGCGCATTATTTCATTAACACTTGTGTTTTCATGGTGAACATCTTCTCACTCTTCATTTCTCTCTCTCTCTCTTTCTCTCTCTCTCTCTCTCTCTTTCTCTCTCTCCCCCCCCCCCTCCCTGCCACCCTGACAGATGGAGAGCGAAAAGAAGAGGAGAAAATACTCCACGAGCAGCAATGACTCCGACACCACCGACAGTAAGTTGGAGAGAGAGATTCAGGGAGGGAGAGTGTGTGTGTCTGTGTGTGTCTGTGTGTGTCTGTGTGTCTATGTGTCTATATGTGTGTGTGTCTATATATATATATGTGTGTGTGTGTGTGTGTGAGAAACCTGGAAGTGTCAGAAAAGTTAGTTCCGGTGCTGCTGCTTTAGTCAACTTCCGCAGGGTATTTCTCGTATTCAGTCTCCATATAGACTTTATTCATGTCTCACTGTCGTCCCTCGTCTGCTCATTAAGACTTCCCATTTTATTAATTAATTATTGATATTAAAAGGTACCACTGTTCGAGAATCGGGGATTCAGAAATATCTTTGCCTCTGAAAACGCAGGTGTAAAGACAGCACAGGTGAGATTTACACCTGCCACAGCAAAGATTGTGGCGGGAAAAGAAATACGAATGAACCTTTTCTGACATCACGTCGGACACAGAGCGAGTGCGCGCTTAAAGAGCGGCACTAAATCACTTAGTTAAAAATAAACTTAAAACGTTTTTTAAATATAGGCCAATACAAAACTAAAAATGGATTCTTAGAAAGATGGCAATAATCAATAGCAAACATGATATTGGATTATTTTGTAATTTGAACGTGTCTTTTGCTGAATTTACCTCAATATTTGTCCTAAAAAAAAAAAAAAAAAAAAAGAAGAGGAGGAAAATAGCTATTGTTCTCAAATGAGTTTAAAAGCAATTGATGGGTAAAAAAAAAAAAGAAAAAAAAAGAAAAGCCGAACATAAAGGCAGCAGCGTATCAACATATCATGAATACACTTTTTAACATTATCATTTTATGAGTGACGGAGTTGCGCTGTGAAATGTATGTTTTGCGAGATCACACCATCTTATTTTTCTGAGCTTGGGGTCTCGGACTAATCCTCCAGCTGATCCGTTGTCTCGACTGCCGTCCAGGAGCTCAGCGCGTAATAATCTACTGCTTTACTAATTCAGTTGCTTAATACACACAGAATGTGGCATCAAATTCAATAAAACCTGCAGAGTGATTCTGGCATTATGTACTTTGGAAGTAATGTTAATCACGTTGAACGTGTAGTTAATAGGCTGATAAATGGATATTAGATGATGGATTTGACAGACTCAAAAACAACCCTGAGAAGACCATGGTCTGGATATACAGTCTGCCTCAGGGGCTGTACATCTCTTTATATACAGTGTAGGAGACCGCTGTGCAGAGATGCACTGCATGGTGATGGGAACATCTGGCCAGTCCAACGCATTACGACACTGGCAGCTTCTGCTGGAAAATCATTCCATAGTAAACATAGTTTAACAGCGGGGCAGTTTCATACAAGCGCACTTGGCTCTCACAGCTGATAACTGTCCACAAAATAGGAAGATTTAGTCACTGAAGACGGCGAGCGATTGAAATTTAATTTTAAAAGTCATTCTTTTGGCTTTTGGCAGCTCAAGATGACTGATTCTTGGCATTGTGCATTTTTACAAAAACAGACACATATATGTGTTTGGCTATTCGTATGACACTGTCATATCAGTTTAGACATAAAAAAAAAACACATCTGTGAACTAGAAAACAAACTGTTGAGTGTTTTCATTTTTTTCTATCCCTAAAAGCTTTGCTGAACTGACTTATGTTCTCCTATGTAACATAAGAAACCAAAGTGGCTTAATGGGCCTTCAACTATGGACGATTGTTACATTTCAAACTACATTTCTTTTCTTGTTCATACTGTGTTTTTTCTTGTTCCCACTCTTTAAAAGTCTCTTGAAGTTTCTCAGCTAGATGTGTAAAACAACACATTATAAAAAGTCTTTTCGGCACATTTTTCTGTACTTCAGAACAAAACATTTAAAAGAAATAATTCCATTTGTTTATTCTTTCTCTGGAATCAATGAAAAATCAAATGTTCTCTTCCAGTGTAACGGACAACTCAACAGAAGGAACAATGGTTCTTTAATAATATATGAAGGGGAAGTTTTCTTTTTTTTTTCAACACTTTGTCAGAAACAGTCCCAAGTTCAGGGATGGATGTTGTTTTGGAAGTTAAAAAAGACCCTTAAAATTATATTGTAGGCTGTTAAGATGAGGAATGTCCCTAACCTTTTCATTAAAATAGCTTTTAAACTAATTCAAGGATTAGATCTATATAGATGAATTCTGGGTAATGTAATGGTTAAAACTAGAAAAAAAACAGTTTTTACTGCCGCGGGGCCCGCCAGAGGTTGGAGTGACCTCGTACAGGTTTAACTGTTATGTGGTCACAGGTCTGCATGTAGAAATGATTTTACAGCAGGTTTAACAGCCTGACTGAGCCACCCTGTGCTGAAGGCCGTACTCTCCGCTTTACAATTAGCCGTTAGCTTTTTAAGCTTCCCCTGGCCAGCGAGTGCAGCGTGCGCCCCAGCTGCATCTGTTGACTGGAGGTTATCAGGTTTCTAATTGAAGGATGCCCATGATAATTTTCCCTGCCATGCACCAAGCAGGGCTTTTAATTAACACACGGCCATGAGGGTAACCTCCTACTGCGCTGCGGCCCGTTGGGTTATCTGGCCACACAGTGATGATGTGGTGCAGCTGCCTCGTGGGGCATTTAGTGATAACACACACGCGCACACACACTCTCTCTGGAGTGGAGTGCAGATGCGTTGGTACACTTCAAAATCTCCCACAGATGTTCAGGTGTGTTGAAATTGAGACGTGTTAAAAAATTAAAATAATGAGCACACACTCGGATGCACACGTGGACTCACACATTTAAAATGCCGCCCCAACCTTCTCTCTGTGCTTTTTAAAAATTTTTTGTGGTTTTGATGCCTTTAGCCTCTAAGGATAAAGACAAACTCTTTCTCTCGCTTTCACACCGACACGCACACGTACGCAGGCTGTTGGGTGGTACACTTTGACACCAGCGCTCAGAACAGCTGAGTGGAGGATCAATTTGGAAGTAATGTGATCAAACCCAGTCATGCCTGTCAATTCACTCCATATTTCCTTGTCGTGCTGTGGCAGTTCAAGTGCGTTTGCGTGTCTATGTGTGTGTGTGACTATATAAAACTGTGCAACTCTGGTGGGAAGAACCGTAAGTGACTATAAGCATGCAGATGTGGCAAGTACATGAAGTGTCAACAGCTTTATATACAGTATACTGTGTGTGTCTGTGTGTGTGTGTGTGTGTGTCTGTGTAGTCTGTAATTTTGAAGACAAGCCTGACAGTAGTTCTGCCTTCAGCGCTGTTAGTTGTTTAGACGTCACAAGTAAAATTAGCACGGTGGCAGCACTGCTGTGGTGACGAGGGAAATATGTTGAGTGGGAGGCAGCCTGCGCACACACACATGCATGCGCACGCACACGTACGGTCACAATGTAAAATATTGCACAGTATTGACAAATTTGTGTTTTCCATTATGTCTGTGTGATGTAACTTGATTGCCAATGTGATGCAATTTTTAATGACAGCCTTCTTCGCTGTGCACTGATGAAAAGGAGCGTTGGGCTTTATCTGGTGCAGTTGTTTTTTTTTCAATTTGGAAAAAAAAAAAAAACATATAGAAAAACGGCATAAATTAAATTATGCACACACACACACACACACACTCTTCTGTTCGCATATATGGACACACAGAAAAACACACACAGTGCTGCTGATTGAAGCGGTGGGTGGGATATTGGCTCCAGTGTCTGGTTAATTGCCATTAAGTTGTGTATTAATGAGGTTGTAAAGGACCACAGTGGACTAACTGCTTAACAAGATGCTATTTATACTGTCATTACTTATTAAACCTCTTAATAGATCATCATCAGTCGGCTTCAATTAAAGGCCTGACTCGGTGGTAGTACTGCCATGGGCGTCGGAAAAGTCACAGGGAAGGTTTTTTTTTTTGTCCGCTTTCTTTTAGTGCTTCTCTGCAGAGTTTGAATTGCCTCCATCAGATCCATCAAAGGCCGTGAACTCCTTCACGCGCACATTTAAGAACATTTTTAAAACGATGAGCAGCTTTTTGCTTTATAGTAAGTATCGGATTCCCTACTGGTTCACGATGGCTGATGTTTTAGTGTTTTTTTTATTGTATTTTTATTGGAAACCCTCCGCAAAAACAAATTTCTCCAATGGGACAATAAAGTTTCTTTGGAGTGAAATTGAACGCACGCTGTGAACATGAAGTCTGATCCTCAGCCAGAGACCTGTTCTTCATTTTCCTCCACTTTAAATCAACATTCACACTCATGAAGGCACATTCTTGACAAATCAAACACAGATTAGGTTCGTCTGATGTTCCGTTCCAGATGAGTGAACACTGTTGTCTTTACAACCGGGTCCCAAGCTGTGCCTATTTGTCAAAAAGAATAATGTTCAAGTTTTCTCTTGAACACACTTATGGAGTGTTTAGTGAAAAAAGATGTTGGTCTTAATTACACCGAGGACGCTCATCCTTTTCTTTTGCTTCCTGCAGGTCAGGTGACGTCGTGGTCCAGGTCGTCCAAGAATACGGGCACCAGCAGCACATGGGTCCGCCACCAGCACAAGAAACCATCAGAGGTAAGTCGGTGTGGCAGCTTGGTTCAGTGGCACAGGCATGCACTGTACACAAACATGTGTTTAATGAAACACAGGCTCTGTTTGGCCATTACAAGCTCACAGTTTTGCTCCACTTCACTTGCTGTCTGTTATTTGCTGTGGCTTTGCTGAATTGTCATAAATGGTCAGATTCCAGCATAATGTCTGGTTGTTGGGGTCACTGAACACTGGCATGATCTGCATCTGTGACCATCTAGGAGCTAATGTAAACCCTTAAAGTTTCTCTCCTGGCAGTGAAACTCCTAAAAGCTCATCTCTGTTCATCAAAATTACACATTTGTAAGTTTTTTTTTTCTTTTCTTTCTTCCATTGAACCAAATCCCTTTTATGCCTTTTTTAAAATGGCTTAGATGTAACTCTACACCTTTTTGCCTCATTTAGTATGCGCATATCTATGAATACGCAAATGTGTAACAACATGTCCATGATAAATGGATGGAAGAGCGTCAGCCTTCAATATTAGTTTTGTGGCAAAAACTCATCTGTTTTTGGGTAAAATTTTCAAAACTGATCTGCTATCTAGAAAATGGCTATTGCAAACCTGAGTTTTCTCTGGACGTTTGGCTGGGATATTACCGTTTTTCTGCTCCTCTGATACCCCTTGTGTCGCCTTAGCGTTTCTTGTGCAGAGCTGATTGCTTTAATCTTGAACTACAAAACCCAGAACACCGCAACATTATGTAAACGCAAGGCTCCTGTCAAAGAATACAAAATTATAAGAGACAATAAAGTTACTCAAAAGTAAAACTGGATAGATGGAGACCATTTGTGGGGTCAGTCCCGTGCCTGACTCCAGCGTCCTCCCCAGATTTAGGATTATGAAAGTCCTGATCCAGCAGCTGTATATCTGTTCTTAACTGGAACATGCACTTCTGTCCAATTTAAATATGTCCATCTCCGCCACCACAGCTAAATCAACCAGGCGCATGGATGGCACAGATTGGTTGGCTAAAATACCAGGTTGAAACATCCATATGGTCATGATGACCAATCCCACGGGCTCTGAAATGACCACCCTGAGGAAGAAACTGGCATAATCCAGTTGGAAAAATGGTGCACTGAACCAGTTGTGGCAATGCTTTGCCTGCCACAATCACACATTCCTCCCACTCTGTTAGTGAAGTGGGTTCAAATCTGTTTAAGGGGAACTCGGCTCTTGCTTTTTGAAGAGTTTCATTTGAAAAATAACTGCCATTTGGAACAAATTACATCTACTCTTAAAAATTAGCAGGGGAGATTTTTGAATAAAGGAGAGGAGGTAACAGCCTCTGATGGCACTTCTCAATTTCCAAAGATGTTCAGTGGAGCACTTAAAACAAAGATCTTTTACAAAATGAATTAATACCATTTTACAGGGTAATTTGCTCTCGCTCCTGCTATGATTTCTCCCCAGCCTTCCTCCCAAAAATGTCAAAAACTGTCTAAAGTTTAATAGCACAAATGCTTCTTTTTTTGTAACTTTTCAAAGGAGAATGAATAGAGCAAAATGGCATGCATGGCCCTGAACCACCCCGAAGTACAAGTCATCAGCAGAGCATCTGTCATGCCTGTGCATTTGAAGCTTCCTCCCCCTCAGCTCCATCCAGTTAACCACAGGCTGTTGGAAGGTCCTGTCAGCAATCAGTCTCTCAGTAATTACTACTGTAGCTCTCTGCTCTGACCCGGGCCTCCGCTGAAGAGCCAGGGGCCACGTTCCCTTTCATAACGCTGCCTCGTCGCCTTGCTCCGGGGCACGCTGCTCTTTCATAAAAATGATGATGTTTTGCAGTCATTTCTTCGTCTTTTTTTCGGTCGCAGTGAGCGACTGGAAAGGTTGAACAAAGAAAAAAAAAGGGATGGGTGACATCTGACAAAGGTTCAGGGCAAAGTTTTGAAGTCAAGAATGTGCATCTGAGGCGATGTCAGAAGAGCTTAACTTGTCGACTATGAGAAGGTGTTTGCGTTGGTCTTGTTGCAGCTGGAGAGATGTTGAAAGATCATACTGCTCTCGCTTCCTTGCTTTTAGATACGTGCACTTCATCGGGGCGCTCTTACCTGTGGGTTCTTCTGCCCGCGTTGATGTGTTCAACTGAACGACGGCCAACTGGAATTGAAATTGACGAGTGCAGCTTGTAGGGTGTTGTTAGTCAAGATGGCACGCAGAGAAATTCAATTCAAGAATTGTGTATGATAAAATTGTGATGTTAGACATTTTTTAAGAATCCCATTGTCTGGTTAATCTACTGTACATTTATTATGCACAATTCTGGAAACCCATCATCGTACAATCAATGCATTAGCTTTGTTGTACATTTCCTGCTCTCAGCTCTATTTCTTTCATTCTTCACACAAATACTTCTGTTACTTTCTGAGTACAGACCTCTGTGTGACCTTAAGTCTTTTCGTACGATTCATTGCGTCGCGATAACAAACCCACAGAATTCTTGAAAAACTACAGACATTGCTATATATTTTTTTGTTGTTGGAATTATGTAAAGATAGAATTTAAAGCAACTCTTCTTTTTAAAATTAAAATATAGTGACACGGAGTCTTCTTCAGCTCGATTGTTCAAAAACAATTGGTTGCATGTCAGCACTTCAAGCAGGAGGCGTTGGTAAGTGCTGTCAGTGTCCTGAGGCAACGGCAACAGCTTGTTGTATGTTTTACATGTCAAAGGTCACGACCCTGATTAAATGACATGCCCCTTTTACTCACAAGACTTAAGCCTGAGCAAACATTGGAGATCACGTCCCTCCTTTTCACTCGCTATGCAGTTAACTTCCCTTCAGCTCTGCAGCGAGGAGCGTCTGCTCACCTGACAAGTATATAGAACCACTTCAACGCTGTCACTGTTTTGGTCTCTCCAACCTGCCTGCTCTTTTTTAGTACTTTACGGCGGCAGCCTTGACACAAACAGAAAACCGATTTTTTTTATTTTATTTATTTTTTTATTTTTTATATAGAAGAGTGAGTCTCAGCATTTTTTTGAAAGAGTGAGTTTGATGTAGTTTCCCTTTTTGACCTGACTAATTAAAAGAATGAAGACGTCTGTATCCAATCAGTAGATCAATCTGGCTTAAAAAGAAAAACAAAAAAAAAAAATCAACTACCGGTACCAAATGTCACATCGACATGAGTCATTTGGTGTTAAACTAGTTCATAAACAAGAATAGAAGTCCAAGTTTCATTGGTCCAAAAAGTCTGTAAAGTGCTTTATCAAAACTTTATTGACATTGCAGTATTTCCAGTACAATCCATTATGTTCATTAACACACTGGTTTCATTTGCATGTCATATTTTGTCGTTTTATTTCAAATGTTTTAACACAAATGTGAATTGGAGCTTGGTATGGAGTATATTGGCTCTTGGGGTAAATGAGTCATTAATGTTGATTGTAAGCAAAAGCAAGATCAGAAAAGGTTGATATTTTTAAGCAGTGAGAAATCTTCGTCATTGCATCCCCACTGGCAAGAAGATTAAACGATAGCTCACAATGCGGACATGTGTGTGGAATGATACTCGCCCCTGGTTGAGGGAGGTGTGTTGAATGGTAAACACTACAGTCTTGTGATGACGACGCATCTGTTTTCTAAATATGAGCCGTCTCTATTTGCGCCTTTTGCGAGTCTTTCACTCCAGCTTTGACTTTTCTTAGAAGTGGTTTAGAGAGCTTTACGTGGTGGAAGGAGGACACAGTCAAATGCTACATATAGCTGTTTTTTTTATTTTTTTATATCTCAGTTTAAATGAGGGCAGCTATTGAGGATTTTTGAACATTTTGTAGACAAACAAGAAGTCATTATGACATACAGTACACACACACAGCACATATTTGGTCTTGTGGTTGTTGGTTAGGGACAGCTTTTGAGCACAAAGACGCAAATGCAACGTAGATAACAAAAACCTCCTTTAAAAAAAAAAACAAGAAGAAGAAGCACTGTAATGTAGCGGCAGTGATACTGAGTCACCAGGCAGACTGAGGACTCTTTCTTAAGCAGCTCTCGGCCTCATCCCTTCTGACAAAAGCAGAGCTCCCCTTCTTCAGAGAAATCCCCCTGCAGGGGATTGTGTGACACTTGTCAAAACACTGCAACATGGGCAGGACACACACACACACACACACACACACACACACACACACACACACACA
>CALSBV010011010.1:6176857-6192458 GCA_943590825.1 Bovichtus diacanthus | reverse complement strand
TCTCTCTCCCCTCCTCTCTCTCTCTCTCCCCTCCTCTCTCTCTCTCCCCTCCTCTCTCTCGCCCTGGTAGGTTGTTGTAGCTCTCTACTACTACTGCAGCTGCTTCACATACCCATGTGGTTTGTTTGGCGTTCTAGGAACTAATGAAAATGCTCAGACTGCCTGGTAATGCCTGTTAAACAGACATGTCATACTGGGAGGCCACACACACGCACGCAAACACACACACACAGACACACACGATCACACCTTCCCTTTGGGAGACCGACAAATGATCCAGTCATGTGAGATTTGGTCAAATGTTCTGTATCCATTAAACATTTTCTTATTTATTTTTTTTAAACTGCTTCAAGAAACCAGATGTGAAGGAAGCTCAGTCTCAACAAAAAAGGACAAGTAAACAAGAAGTGAAGAAAACTTCTTTAACTAAGATTTCATAGACATTTGGTTGTATACGGGGCGGTGGTGGTCTAGTGGTTCGGCTTTCAAATGGAACCTGTAATGTAATGTAAAAAAATCCAAAAAGTTGCCAAACATTATACATTGAAAATGAAAAGGCTCAGTAATGCTGTGGTAAATGTTTCCCACCTCTTTAATTGGTTAGCGTTAAAGTGCGTCCTCTTGTTTTTACTCTTGACTGGAGTTTAAAGTCTTTTCTCCACCATTTCATGTTATTGGAAGGATTTTGTGCTGTTTGTCATCCTCTTTCCCAACCAATTCAAGGACTAGAGAGGAAGAGTCTCTGTGTGGCGGCAAGTTAAAAATCCATTAGATGTGCTAATTTAATTAGTTCATTTTTAAATTAGATTTAAAATAATATATCTCATTTGATTTTCCAGGGTAGTAGAAAGTGGATGGTAGGTGATTTGTGTCGTAAAAAGTAAAAACTGTTCTGCCATGCCTAATAGCAACTTTAACTGAGCAATTGAAAAGAAAAACCCAGTCACATAAATAAGCACTTCAAAAATAAAACAAACAAAACGTAAGTGAAATCTAGTGCTGCCAAATGAAATGAAATCTTAGACTATCAAGCGAAAAGGCTTGCATTAGCAGTTTCACTCGCGGAGAGGATTCGAGTTTCCGTAATTGAAAAACAATGTGCGGTTGGCAAAGACCGAGAAAATAAACGACTTTGTCAGAGTGTTGACGAGGGCTGGAGACGAAATAAATAAATAATAGAGATGAAAATACCAAAAAAAAAAAAAAATCTGTATCGTCCCTGATAAATGTGTCGCATTTACTGTTTACATTGTCTAATAGGTTAATATCTCAGCGGGCGCACATATGTGACACACGCACACAAACAGTATGGAGCTAACAGATTGAAGAAAGCCTGAAGGCAGAGAGATGGATGAGCAGATTGGGAGAGAAAGAGCAATGGCAGAGATAGATAAGGATAGATGGATGAATCGGGGCTAATATATTATCTTACATGCGATAGGGTGATGAAGTGATATACAGTGATGCTGAAATGGAGTAATGATGGATAGATGGGGAGATAGAGGACAAGAGGGGTGAGTGTAAGTGTGACTGAGCTGATGGTCTCTGTCAGAGTCTCTGACAGCGATTTGTTCATCTTTTTCCCGTCGTCTGTCATCTTGAAGCCACTGCTTTCCTCTCGGCGCCTCCTAATTTTTCTTTCCTCACTCGATTTTGATATGTTTGGGCTGAAATCAGCAGCGATGCTTGAGACTTCCTTGGTTTTACCCAACACGAGCCCCTGTGGTCGGGCAGAATTATCGGTAGGAAACCTTATTCCCACACAGGAAGCGATGGCAAAAACAATTGCTGCTGGGCTTGGCAATGAGGACATGTATTGCAGAGTAACATACAAAGTTTATGTTACAAGTTCACAGCGATCGGCTCAAAACGGCCATTGAAGTCCTGAATCTGCTACAGGTCTACATCTACAGGTCGTTCAGCAGACGTTCTCACCCAGAGCGACTTACAGAGAACTAACTCCAGGGTGAAGTGCCTTGCTCAGGAGCACACAAGCTTCCACTGTTCTATATGAAAGCCTGACCACTAGACCACCACCACCGTCCTTCAAGGCCTAAGGCCTCCGAGGGCATAGATATAGTGTGTTTATAGCAGGATGTTCAGCCAGTGGAGAACAACAGAATTGGGGCGAGACTTTCAGCGCGGTGTTGAGTGTGGTGCAGTGCTCGTGATGGTGCTGCCACGAGGTTGGACCTGATCTCTCCGTATAAGAAAAAGACAATGGCTCACTTTGGTGCAAAGCTTTGAGAAGATTGATGCCACTTTCACATGTGTTAATATAAGGCTACAGCCAGCAGCTGCTTAGCTTGGCTCAGCTTAGCTTATCTTATTTTAGCACAAAGACTGGAAACACGGGGGGGGGGAAACAGCTAGCCTGGCTCTGTCAAATGGTAAGAAAATCTGCAAACTAGCTCCTCTAAAGCTCACAAAATCAACATGTTGCATCTAGTTGTTATTCCTTTAAGGTTGCATAGTGCATCTTTAACTGCTCGGTGAACAGGACGCTGCTTTATTCTCAATGTTGCTCATATTAAAGATGTTTTATTAGCCCAAAAATAAGAGTAAGTTGAGGAGTGAAAGTATAAATTGTGGTATTCTCCCTCTATCCATTTATGTCATGGTTTTTTTGTCCTGATCCAACTCTCCCATTTCCTAATTCCTCTCTGCTTTTTCTTTTTTCCTCCTCTCTTGTCTATGTCTTCATCTCTACGTTTCTCTCTTTCCCTGGCTTTCCTCCGTCTACTCCCACCTTCTCCTCTTACTTTTGCTCTAGTTGAGCCGGAGGCGCAGACACATTTTTCTTTTTCTATTTTTTTTATTTTTTTTATTATGAATAATGACATCATCTCCAAAAATTGTTGGAGAGGAAAAGGGCTGCGGGCCCTGTCTGGCTTTGACAACACTCCTCTTCCACATTTCTCTCTCTCTCCCTCTCTCTCTCTCTCTCTCTCTCTCTCTCTCTGTCTCTCTCTTCTCTCTCTCTCTCTCTCTCTCTCTCTCTCTCTCTCTCTCTCTCTCTGGACCAATTTGGCTGCTGCGGCATGATTTTCGGTAAAACATTTTTTTTTTTTTTTGTGCCTCTCCTTACCAAAACACTGCAGGAGAGACACATGGAGGAAGATGAGCAGCGAGCTCTCCTCCCCTCTCTGTCTCCCCGTCCTTCTCCATACACTTTCTTTCTGACCTTCTCTCCCTCTCTTTCCCCCCGACTTTTCTCTTGCTCGTCCTCCTCTCTGGCCGTCCCTCTTCCCTCTGTCTTTTTTATTTTCTCACTCACTTCTCCCTCTTTTCCCACTCTCTCTCCCTCTCCCTCTCCATGGTTTTGTCGGGGCTGAGTGAAAGTAATTAGCCGTTGCGTAACAGTGGCTATGTGCAGACAGTGAATGGGGCTTTGGCAGTGACTCGACAGCCTCGGTCCCCAATGACAACGGCGAGCTGTAGAGGGAAATAATTACACATACACATGAGAAGATCTGCGCCTTTTCACAAAATGAAAGTAATGAGATAGTGGTTATTTTATTTATTGCTTTTTTCCCCCCCTCGGACTGGTGGCCGAGTCGGTGAATGTGAACCCGTTGTTTGTGGTCTGGCTGAACACACTGGCCTTCTGAGCGCCGTGTTCTGAAGCTGCAGCCGCGGAGAGCATCTCGTGTAGAGTGTTGGTTTATAAAAGGATTGATGATGCAGATTTATTTATTTTTTGTTTGTTAAATTGTACATTTGACGGCTCAACTGCTTGGTGGGTTTACTGTACACATGTTTTACAAACTCTTGTTATATTAAAAGGTTCCATGGTACTCATGAGATGTAAAGCTTAAGCTCAACTGAGATTGCAGGACAATGACATGCATCACATGCTCCCCAGTGGTGGAATATCTGTAGGTCAGGTTTCTGGCAACTATTATCATATGCAAAACTTGGGTCAGGCAGGCATGGATGTTATGTAAAACAGTCAGTCAACAAGCTTTAACTCCTGCCCACAGGGGATGGAAGGTATGAACACAGAGAGAGGATGTACATCAAGCAACAAGGTTGAAACCTTTTAAGATGATCCTGGTTCACATCACAGACATTTGGCCAGATATTTAGAAAACATCGCCCATGTTGTTGCATGTTAAGCGTTTGGTTCATGCAATGCAAGCATACATGCATAGGAAATCTAGAAAACTCCACCAAACACAATTGCAGGACAGGAGCAGACCCGAAACAAAGGCAATTTTATACTATTAGCCTGCATGTTTTATTGCGAGCTAACAGCTGCCAAATACAGAACCCATTATAAAATTACAGCGATGTCAGTTGAAACCGAGTACTGCAGAAAAAACATTCGGTAATTTGTCGGGATTTTTTTTTTTTGGTGTAATTTTTGGAATTGTAAGAGCTGTGGACTTGGCAGGTTCAGACTGGATACAAATGGTATTCGCCTTGGACCTTCCCCAGTAAAACTGATTGAGTTGGAATGGGCCTTTTAGAGAAGGGAAGCACATATGTCAAGCTTTGCTTTCAGGTGCAGGTACAGAGAGGAAGTGCTTGCCAACATAATTTGAATAGATGGAATTCCTATGGAACATCTTACAGTATGTAAAACATTGAGGGTTGTTATTTACTAAACAAGCAGTTTCCATTTATATATACAAATGTTTCAGCGCGCATGCCCGCACATGCACATGCACACTCACTCACTCTTTCACTGGGTAAGTCAGACAGTGTTGCAGTGGGTCAGAAGGCTAATCGGCTACTAATGACTCAGTGACTGTCTGTTCAAACACACACACACACACACACACACACACACACAGACACACACACAGACACACACACAGACACACGCGTAGATAATGGATTGAAGAGAGCCTGAGGGCAGTAAGATAGACAGAGAGAAGGACAAATAGCTGGATAGTGAAGATGGAGGACAGTCTAAATGTCACATATTGTAAAGCTTTAGCTATATTTAAAGCTTGGATAGTATACCTTGACATATTCAGCCACCAAGGCTCTTGTCATATTGTGACGATGTATAATCTCAAAGGAAAAAAAAAAACCCCAAAACTCAAATATTTATTTGTGCAAAAATGTTTAAAAGACACACAAGAAGGTATATTCCTTCATAGTCTGCCAGATATTTATTTTCTTCCTTGGAGAAAGGATCAAATTCTGTAACTTCAGGAAAAAGAGAGTCTGGAACACCTGCATTAAATGTGACATTTATTTCGTCTGAATGTATCCGATAAAGGGAAATAGCCAGCTAAAGGTCACGACTGAAGCAAGTGCATATAGGACAAAGTAAAAGCACCAGGAAAACAGCGAGGGAAGGAGTAAAAGAATCGTGGTTAGATGACAAAAACCCCTCAGGGATTTTAACTGCCTGGCCCAGCTGCAGCCTCGTCCATTGGTAAGTCACCCTATGTGTGTGCGAGTGTTTGCTTTCATGAACGTGTACTGTATGTACACACGTTTCATCTAAGTGCGTCGGTTTGTATTTATCGGAACGTCCACAACAACATCTGGAAATTCCCCTAAGATTCACGTGCTCTTTCCAAAACAGCTCTTCATCAGATGATAAGAGGACTAAGAGCAGCATCATCAGCCTCCTCGTGTGCAGGGTCAGAGAGTTCACATGAACTAATGGCTTCCTCACACCCTACTGATGTTTTGTTGGTAGTCTATTGTAGTGTTGTAAATGTTGTGGCTGGTTTGCACATGCATGTATGTGTTCAACCTGTTGCTCTGGGATTTGCTGCCTACATGAAAGACATGCAGACAAATAGATATGTGATGGGACAGAGGGATTTGATGAATGAAAGACATATATATATATATATATATGAAGTATATGAATGATAGATTTACTGTCTGGCTGAACCATAGCTAGCTGTACCTCAGACTTATCTAAAAGACATAGATCAAAAAGTTATTTAAAACAAATGCATCTCAAGAATCTGAAACAATATACGTTTTATATGTGTTTAGTTTGTCCCACTGTAGTTAGAAACTGGAATATCCTGTAGGCACATCTCTATCTGGTCATGCTATATAGTTTTAGAAAGTAATTGTTTGAATACAACCAATCAACTTTTCTGGTTGACTTTGTCCAGGCCTCAAAAAAATGATGTTTTGTGAGGTCAAATTGGTCAAAGGGGGACTAACATCTGGCTGAGTTCTTGACTGCTTCCCTAGATGTCTTACTAAATAGCTGACTGACTAATGGGATTCTCACTGACTTGATGACTTTATAAGTACAAACTGGATTCCTTGATAATGTGAGTAGCAGCCGGAGATTAATCGAAGGCTTTCTAACCAGAGCTGGATGGATCCAGGTTGTGTGACTTACTGACCTGTTGATGGACAGCCAGTCAAAAGCCAAATTTCCCCACATTAACTCATCACCACATTGCTATGAGGGTTCAGCGGGTGTATTTTTGACCACAAACTGGTTTGGTTGCTTTTGGCTGCATGTGCGAGTGAATATGAGAACCGTATTTCTTAAAGTATAAGCTAAGGAGCCAAATTGGACCCTTGGGCCTGTATCTGCGAGGTCCCACATGGCAAAACTAATAACACGTTATAGTGAGAAATTGCTTTTGATCTTGTTCCTGGGGGGAAGGGGCTTGATACACTTCCCACTGAGGCTTGAGGGAAACCATAATGGCAAATAAAGCAACAATATAATGCACGCTCATGTCTGGATGAGTTCATCGAGTCACTGGGTACATCTCTCACCACAGTTAATGGAGACAACTGTTTTGACTGAACCGTGCCTGGTTGATTGAGTCATTGGCTGGCGGAGTAACTGACCAGCTTGTTGGCTGACGGTATATTGACTGATTTGATGAATGGCTGACCGATTAGCTATCTCTGATTGATGGAGCTGCCTGCCACCTGGCAGACTGGTGGTTACTGGGCTGATTTACTTGTTTCTTGACTTAATGAAAAACTGTACGGAGGGAAGATCATTGTGTAGTCTTTGCCATTATCCAGGCACACATGTCCTGCCTCTTCACCACTTGACTGGGTCAGTGGGGCTGTCGCTTACCACATTTCAGGCTCGCTGCCTGGCTGGCTAAGCGACCGCAGTGACCGCTTGCCTGGGTGGCTTGCTTGTCGACTGCCTGGCAGAACAGCCATTTCCTTGACTGAATGAATGGATGAGTAAAGGGGTCAATGGGTGGTTGAATGAAAATAAGAAAGAATATTCTCTACCCTCTCATCACCACAGTATTGTGGCTGGGTCACCAGGAGCAATATTAATCACATAAAAGTCAAGCTGCCTTGTTTGCTGACAGACAACTGGCAGTCTGAGAGAACTTCTTGCACTAATGACCATTATCCATCCAAATAGCAGAATAACTGCTTGAGGGGTCCATCTTTGACCACATTTTTAGGCCAGCTGCCTGACTTTATTGACTGTATGGCTGGCTTGCTGACTGGCTGGCCGACCCCACTGAAATGTCAGAGAAGTCAGAACTGGCAGGCTGACTCTCTGACCGCAGTGACTGTGTGAGTGTTGGCCAGAACTGAGCCGTTTTTCTGGTTCCAGCGAGTGAGTCAGACTCCAGCTAAACCCATTCACCTTTAGAGGCTTGCGGGCGAAGACTGGCTTCAGCCTGGGGACTGGAGCTTGGGAAATTTAAACATATCACCTCCAAACAATAGTTTTTGACCTGCTGAGTTGTCTGTGTTGGAGCTGGCAAAGCAACCTGCCAAAACCTAAATGTGTCGGCATGTGCCCGCATTCCCTACCCAGAGATTCAATTGGCAGTTTTTGATTTATTTAACCTTTTATTTAACCAGAGTACTCTTATCAGGTGCATCGACAAAAAAATTGACAACTAATTTGGAGGCTGGACCGAAAAGGCAATATTTGTACAAGGGAAAAAGAGGAGAACTGGTCTGAGTTGATAAATTAATGCAGCCTTTCTCAAATGATATGTTGAGTGTGTGTGTGTGTGTGTGTGTGTGTGTGTGTGTGTTTGGCTGGCTGGTGGTGTTTACTGCAGGTTTTTTTATGTATTTATGCATGTATGCATGTGTCTTTGTTGTTCCCCACATAGATGTCATGTGAGTAAACCCAAAGAGCAATGTGAAGGAGTCTGAATTATGTGTATTTAGGTGCCGCCATTCATGGATGCATAGTTTATGTATGCGTGTTTTGTGGGTATCTGTGTGTGTGTGATACATGTGAGTTATCCCTCTGGTATTTTCTTGTAAACACTCATACATCTCACATGGGGATATCATCCACCTCTTCTCTCACTCTGCTACACTAACGCACTCTCTCTCTCTTATTAAGTCACAAACATATTTACCCCACTTCACTGTCTTTCTTCATTTTAAAGCAGCAGTTAGCATCTTCTCCTCTCCTACAGTAGGTCCTCTGTGGTGAGGCAGATCAAAGCTCTTTGCCTTCTGCACTGTGGGTTCAGCAACATCTGGAGCACGCCGTCCGCCTTTTACCAATATACCATCTGCCAGCCTCACTGTGTGTGTGTGTGTGTGTGTGTGTGTGTGTGTGTGTGTGTGTGTGTGTGTGTGTGTGTGTGTGACGGAGAGAGGGTGAGGCACAAGAGAAGATAGTAGATTGATAGTAGATTCTTCTTCTCCTTCTCCTTCTCCTCCACCTTCTTCTTTTTCTTCTTTTTTTTTTTTTCCTTCTTCTTCGTTGGTTGTTAGTGCTTTGCTTAAAGACACTTCAGCAGGGTTGATGGCGGTTTGTGCATTAGCCCACTTCAGCCTGTTTACCAAGACGAGGCCATTGACTTTAACGGTCACATAAGGAAGGCTCGTGCACGCTGGCTGGCCACTTAAACTCAACCGCCTCCAGGAGAGTAAACACTGTTTACTGCTGCTTTGTCTCCCAGTGGAGCCCCGAGGCCCAGGCCTCACATAAAATCTGGATGTATGAATAGATAGAAAAAAGGTAGATAACCCAACAGATGGATAGATTGAGTTTAATGGACGCATAAGACTTTTTAAGCAATGACACAAAAGTGCATCTGATAATATGTCTCCCTTGCCAATTATCCAAGTGGCAAAGACTTCAGGAGAGAAAGGGAACTCTGCAACAATCTGATTTTATTAGTGACCGTGGACATGCTGTATATGGTACAGCATAAAGCACGGTTTGTCAATGTTTGTTCGGTCAGGGTTTTTTTTTTTCCTTTAGCCCCAAACGTGAAAAACGAGCCTAAACATTTCAGTCTGTTACTTAATAAGCAGCTTATCTTTTGATTTGGCACAATGCAGCAAAAAGAGGAGCAGCAGGCGTCAGTACCAGCACTTGGTTACTTGTTAAGCAGAAGAATCTGCAGCATATGTCTTTTGAATTTTGGTTTTGGAAAAAGTACTCCTCACTCCTGTTAGGCTAAAAAGGAACATATGTGATGAAAGTGGCAACTCCGCATGATACAGCTTGATACTTTTCTGACCGCAAACTTATTTTCAAAAGATCAACCCACGATTATAGCTACTTTTGGCGAGTGGTAGGAAAAAATGTTTAAAGTCATTCAATTCAGACAACAGTCAATAACTACAAATATACTCCATATTGTAAAGATTGTAAACACTTTACTCGTATTAAGAGGGGGTGGGGGCTGGTTGTGTATAGGATTGCATTTCCATTTTCATGGATTGTTTCAATCTGCATTAAAAGTTATTTAAAGGTCTTTGTTTACTTTGGCCAGATCTGCATGCAAATGTTGGTACAAACGGTTTCACTAATGTACAAATTAGCATATGATGTCATCACATCCCCCCAAAAACAGATTATCAAGCAGGGTAAAACCCTGAAACCCGATATGAACTAACTGCATTTTTATCTCTTTTTACCCGTATCTTGCAGTAGCCAGTGTTAACATGGATTACATTACATTACAGGTCATTTAGCATAACTTACTGTAACTACTGGACAGTCCCCCTGGAGCAATTTGGCATTAAGTGCCTTGCTCAGGGGCTCAATGGTGGCAGCCTGGTATTATATATTTGAAATAATCTAAAGAGATGAGATTTAAAAGACGCTCTTCTAAATGGCACACTCTCTAATATCACTGCAACAAAGATAAACAAAAAATAGAGGGAAATTAAGGGTAGAAAGAGGAAGTAATGAAGAGTTGAGGGAGATGAAAGAGGGACAGAAGAAGAGGCTAAATGAAGGGATAGAGCCTCTGTGGGGAAAAGGGATGTTGATGGGGAGGAACTGAGGGAATAAGTAAACAAACAGGTACTGTAGATGAGGCGGTTGAGTGGAGCGGTACGACGTCTGTGGATCTTCTGGGAATGACAAAGGGAGGGAAAGAGAGAGATGGACACACAACAGAGCTTTGCCGTTGCTTTATCAAATAAAAGTAGTACCCTCACTCGTCTATCCTCTCCCTTGTGTTGCCTATCCGCTGTTTTCTGTCAATGTGGGTTTAATGGAAGCTTTCAGGCACAGAATTAAAGCAAGTGGGACTGTACCTCTGAGGGGCAGACTTGGAAGAGTGGTGTGCCCTGCTAACGCAAAGAAAGAAATTGAAACAAAGCTCATCGAAACGGCCCAGTGGTAGGCAAGAAGATTATTTTTTTTAAGGCTCCAACATCAAGCAGGAACACATAGAGAGCTGATGCCTTTTCCTCTGCAATGAGACGATCCTTATATTGGTGTATATACTCTCCTAAAACCTTATTCTGCCTTGTCTGCATCTGTTTACTTATGAATAATCATTCAATTATTCGTTTTTTTTTTTTTCCTTTTTAACATCAATGGTTTTTTCGAGAGCTGGAGTAAACGTTTGCTCTTTAAAAATATTTGAAGAAAAAAAAGTGAAATTTTTTTTTCCCAAGGTAACTTCCTCAAATTACTTCTTTTTTTTAATTTTTAATTTTTTTTTTTGTCCGACCAAAGGTCCAAAACCAAAATGTATTTCAGTTTACAATGGCATAAGACAAAGAAAAGCAGGAAATGTTCACTTTTTTAGAAGCTTGAACTAGATAATGTTTTAACCTGTCACTTACTACTTCTACAAGCAAACAAGTAGTTGTGAGGGTTGAGGAACGTACCACGCCACGCCGAGGCTCTGGGAGCACCTGTGGTCTGTTTTTCCTCTTCGTTCCACACAAGAAGGTGCTGTTTGTGTCTCTGTGTGCGACAGGGCTGTGCATATTTTTAGCAGGCGCTGTCGTCTGGAGGACTGGTGGTGGTGGTGGGCTTTTTTTGAAGTGCTGGTGGGCTTACTGGAAGTGTGTCAGACAGGAGAGGAATGCAGGAAGTGTGTGGAAGTGTGTGTGTTTCTCTGTCTGTGTGTGTCTGTATGCGTGTTTGTCTGTGTGTGTCTGTGTGAGTGTGAGTGTGTGTGTGTGTGTCCAAAGCCTCATTGCTTCAACCTGTTATTCCACCCCCGTTGTCTTGGTTTCAAAGCCCACAGGGGTTTCCCACAGTGTCTCTGGTAATAAAGCTGACACTGGGCTGTGCTGCCATGGACCAATATTTTCAGGATTCAAAGAAAAACGTTATGTTGTAAACACAGCTATGAATGTTATAACCCTTGAATAAATAGGAAACAACTGCCCAGGAATGTATCTTAGGGGTTTTCACGATGAAATTCAAGTGAAAACATTGAACATGATTAAAACGAGAGTTTTCCCATGACAACAGTGATTAAATTCAGAAACACATCCAGGGTCATATTTACTGTCCCTCCAGAGGAAACCAGTATCGCAGTCGCAGGAAGAAAAATGAACACAGACGTTGACAAACGCAACACAACAACTGATATTGGCCCCGTTTGAAACTTTGTATGTAAACATCCTGGCCTCCCCTGGGCTTGTACGAAAGAAAAAAAAAAAAAAGACAAAAATAATGAGTGATGTTTTTAATATTTCATGCTGCTAAAAAGCGATCAGCTGGAGCCCGCTGTGGTTCAGATTTGGATCAGCTTCCTTGAAATTTGAAACATCACAGGAGGAGAATCACAACTGTCGATGGCATCAAAAGAATCAAAGCTCCTCCAGATTATTAGCAGATCGTTCCTCATCTTTCCTCAGTCTGGTCGGGTTGCCGCTTTTTTTTTTTTTTCTCTCTCTCTCGGGAGCGTAGAGGTTTTTCTCAGTATCCAAGCCAATTATTGGACTGTTCGGCAAAGCAGTCTATTGGAAAAGACTTTCCTTTCAGCTGTTGCATACTCTCCCCAAACCCTCACAGCAGGAAGAAAGAGAGACGTGTGCTCTACCAAACACAGGAACCTGCTAGTCTATAATATTTAATAACACCGAGGAAATTAAAAGTGCTCAGTCAATAAAAGCAGTTTAGAAGCGAGCGTTCTGACTAATACTACTCGATTGAAAGTACTCGTACTGCAAATTGTTCACTTAGGTAAAGGGAAATGTTGTGTCCAAATCATTTTTAAGCAAAAATAGCTACATGTATTTATATTAAAGGATATTGAATGGCGCATGTTTTCTTCATGCACTATAAAAGCAATGACAAAACTGTTCTAACCAGCAGCTCGTAATTGGAAAAAGACTGAATTAACGCAGTATTGTACGTTTTAAAGAAACCTCGGATATTTAAACCCAAATTCTGGAAGTTTGGTGTAATATATCAGCCCAAACATAAAGACATGTCTAAATATTTGCATCCTCATTATTTCTAGACCATAATTACTGCCACAACTAAAGATAAAACACTTTTTATTTTTATTTTTATGTATAGTATGACACTAATGATGTTAAAGAAACCTGCTTTATCTTTATGGGCACTAACTGTGATTATATTATCCTTTTATAATGCTTAACAGTTATTACAGGAAAGTCTTCAACCTTTGTCACCAAGAGGTCGGCTCTGTGCCGGTCTCAGTATAAACCAGGTCATATTTCACAGTTTTGGTGAAGCGGGATCAATATATCAATAATAACAACAACAGTGGCCGTGTTGAGGTTGATGTGAAACCTCCGTGACAGCTACAAGTTATTGTGGAATGAAGCTGAAGCTTTCCTCCTTCCAGTCACAAATATCTCGCTTTTAAAAAGAAAACCGTGATGTTGAGATTGGCACAATGTTTCCGTCTTTCGTCGAGCGATTTCTGCCTTAGTGCTCCAACCAACCTCCAAACTTCAGCCATACGCATCCCACATTTTACTGGCAGTTTCATCAACCCCCTTCTTATCCCCTGTGTGTGTGTGTGTGCGTGTCTGTGTGTGTGTGTCAGCTGTAGAGAGAAAGATTTGAGGTACAAAAAGAAAACTGCAACCAGTCAGACTCTCACACATCTGGCTGCGACTACACTGCGGTCTCTTTTTGTAATTAACGGGGGAAGAAGGTTAACGTGGAACTGATATTAAAATAATACGCATTCAATTAAAGGACAAATAAAATCCACAATGTTTTTTCCCTTTTTAATGGACTTGTTTTCTGGCTTAATAATAATAATCCGACTGAATGACCATTTAGTTTCACTCGGCTTGAAACTGTGTTTGTGTTTTGCCGATTTCTGGCTGGGAGGTTTTTTATTTATTTTTATTTCAGTTTTGCCTTAACCAATCGAGCAGCGAGTTACGTATCCGTCCCGCTGACGTCATTTTTCGGGTCTCACAGAAGTGGTCAACAGGAGCAGTTAACATTTTCTTTACAGATCAATGAAAAATATCAATTTCAGTCGACTTACTGCTTCTACAGCTGCGTCAATCTCAGCTACTTTTATGAAACGTGGTGAGGTAGCTAACTAGACGTGTAGAGAGATGAAGAGTATTGTTCCTACCGACAGAAACGGCTGTCAATAGGCAGAACACCGGACCTATTTGGAGACGAGAACAAGTCTGAGATGTGGGCGGCGAGTCAGAGGTCAGAATTCAATACAAAAACAACGCTAACTAACTGTAACTAATTCTCTGGTAGCATAACTAATTCTTTTTTAAAATTTTTTTTAAATGAGCTCATTTAGTGGCTCACGATGTAGGGGTCAGTAGAGGCTACCATACATTTTTGGCAAGCACCTTGTTTGTTTATGGTAATTGGACTAATCTCTCCAAATGGGTATGCTAATGATTTACTGTTGTGTAAAATGCTACACTTAGCACTTCGATTTATACCAGATTGCAGATTTCTGCTGTATTTGCTCGAGAAATGTTGATTTAGCAAAAGGGGGCAAAAAAAAGTAGGGAGAAAAAAAAACCAAAAAAAAAAAAACCATGCGTTGGCAAAAAGACAAATTGCCGGCAGGGTAGCTGGAGGCTCTGCAGTGAAGCCGCTCTCAGTTTGGGGCTGCTGGGGGAGCACAGGCAGAAAGTTGGCCCATTAGCTCTTGTCTCTGGGAGACACAGAAGAGCCGACATGGAGAGAGGTGGGAGTAAGTGCTCTCGCTTTCTGTCTGTTTGAATCATCCCTCCCTCTCTCTCTCTCTCTCTTTTCCCTTTTCTCTCTCCATCTTTCCTGAAATGACATCACTTCTCTCCTCATCAGCCTTCACTGGCTCTGCTTCTCTCGTAGGATTAGTTGGTATCGGCTAACAGACGGGACCGGCTCAGGTCAGGTTTGAGACCGGCTCATGTCAGATTGTCAGGATTTGGATTTGGCAGGACGTTGTTGTCATCCTGCGGTGCCGGTGCCGGTGCCACGCTGTGCCATGTCTTGAGTGACACTTGTCCGTATCTAATGTGCTTGATATGATGCCAAGTGTGCCATGTGGATCATTTACATTTCAGCAATGTCTGTGTGTCACCACTGCTCTGCCTAAGAGTTTTATCTGGTATATCTGTGGAAAAAAATATAGACCTAGTTAAGTTAAGTTTTGTTTTCTCGCTTACGGTCTGTCTTTTGCACACTTTCTCTGTCATGCTGTTTTCTTTTTGTTTAAAAAAAAATAAAAATTTCACATCCCTAGTTTCAGCCAGTTAACAAAAGGAACAAAAATATGCACAAACCTGGACATTACATCCATGTGCGATGGATTATGTACCGTTGAACATTTCATTCCAAAGTCACTGGAATTAATGTGCTGCTATAGACAGACGAAGTGTGTGTGGGCCTATATCTTTGTGTACTTTTAATGTGCACACTTGTCAGTTTGCGTGTGCGAGTTGTGTGGAAAGTCGAGCCTAGAGGTTATTTATCTGCTGATTAGCACTGCGGGTGTTAAAATGCAGAGCTCATGACTGTCTGTCTTTCCCTCCTCAGTTTTTTTTTTTTTTTCTTTCCTCCACATGTTGAGAGTGTTAACAATAAACCAGTTCAGGACACTTTATTGCAACTAATTGGTTGTGTACTCTTTCCCAGAGAAGAATATCTCACCCTCTCTCACACTGTCTCCTTGCTTGACAACATGACAGAATAAACCACATCTCTCTCTCTCTCTCTCTCTCTCTCTCTCTCTCTGTCTCTGTCTCTGTCTCTCTCTGTCTCTGTCTCTGTCTCTCTCTCTCTGTCTCTCTCTGTCTCTGTCTCTCTCTGTCTCTGTCTGTCACTCTCTCTCTGTCTCTCTCTCTCTGTCTCTGTCTCTCTCTGTCTCTCTCTGTCTGTCTCTCTGTCTCTGTCTCGGTCTCTCTCTGTCTCTGTGTCTCTGTCTGTCTCTCTCTCTCTGTCTCTGTCTCTCTCTCTCTCTCTCTCTCTCTCTCTCTCTCTCTCTCTCTCTCT
>CALSBV010011010.1:6134908-6169908 GCA_943590825.1 Bovichtus diacanthus | reverse complement strand
AGGAAAAGAATCCCTCTGTTTATTCTTCTTTGACTTGTCTTTTTTTCCTTATTACTTTCTTTACCAGATGTATTCTTCCAACTTTTCCCCATGCTTTTCCACTTTCTCTCAGGCCTGGGTTTTCTCTTGAATCATTATATAATTCATTTTTTTCCTCCTGTAGTCCTGACCTCCCTTGTGTGGCTGCTTGATTAATCTTTCCGACGTTGAAATTGCGATTTCAAAGAGCGCAACCTCGACTCTTCAATCCTCTTGGTTAATAGGAACAAACTTGTTGCAGACTACTGGGTTAAACATGTATAACTGGTGCTCCTCAGCCTGCTTTCTGACCTGCAGGGCAGCGGCGTGTTTGTCTTCTTCTTCCTCTCACATCTCCACTTGATTGTAACTGATTAGGCCGTTTGTCTCCACTTCTCCCAACTCGTAAAAACTATTTATTCCACATGCTACTCTGATTGATTTCTGGGGAGCAAATGTGCAATAAGATGTGATTGATCAATTCATGCTGAGATGAATCGGGTTAAACAATCACTTCGCTCGTTAAATGCGTGGCCTTTGCTGCGCCACCGCTCGTTCTCCTTGAAGTTTAATAGGCCTGATATTATATGTCACTAAAAAAAAAATGTAATACTGTATTCTGACGTTCTCCACACTATTAAAACCTTAAATCTCCAAAATGTTAATTATAGCTCAAGTCATTAACAATGCTTGTCTGTGCATATTTTAAGGCTGCTGAAATGACAGCTGTTGCTGGCAAATTAAATCAGCTGTAGCTCATTAAGAGTATTTCTGTGAGTTGGTGGGAAAAAAAAGAAGTCTTGTGGCTCTTTCTCTCAGGCTGGTTAGGAGCTATCAAGGTGGTTGCCAATTGTAAATGAAGGATGACTGCAGATGTGAACAGCATCTCTCGGTTAACAACTTCAGATTTCTTCCTTCCTTCAGATCATTTCTTAATTTCTTCCATCCTACATTTCGGTCTTTTCTCCGCTTTTTTTTTTTTTTTTTTTTTTTTTTTTTACTCCCCCGTTTGTCTTATTCTTACTCTGTCGTCCATGACCTCCTCCCTCCCTCCCCTTTTTTTTATAATTTTTTTTTTTTTTAAGCCTCATATACATTTCCAGCCTCGGGTAGAAGGACTTCCTGCTCTTCTTGAGTGATCTGTCAGGAGTTGATGTCTGTTTAAACTAGACGTGTCCTGTGTGGGCAGAGAGTCAGACTGAGAGCTGAGCCGCTCTTATGTAAACACCATCCACTTCATCCCTCCTTGAGAGGAGATTATTATTGACGTTTTATGAAAAGTAGGAAAGTGAGATTTACACAGCGGTTAGAAACATATGGGAGCGAGGAAAGAGGAGAAGGCTTGGCCGACTTTTCCTTACCCTCCTTTCTTTCTCTTTTATCTACCAACCTTTTTTTAATCACGCTGTATAGCTTTCTCCGCTCCTGTTGCATGCGTTGTCCTTTCATCGGCAACATCTCTCACATGCAGGTCAGCGTGCACTCGGCTGATGGTACGTTCACCTACAGCGAGCTAAAACTTACAGTTTTATAAAGCAGTCCCTACCGTTATGAGGAGAGTTAGAATGTTTCGTTTTTGTTTCATAGGTGTTTATTCAACTTTGTGATCATTTTGGAGGCTGAAGTTTGTGGTTCTGTTAGATTATATCGTGTTATGCTAATGGCTGTTTTCTAATATTAAGTCTATTATTGATATAAATGGGGTGGACAACATATTAGAAACACTACTCAGTATAACCTGAAATACTGGACACTACCAGTGTAAGATATTTGAGTTGATATATGTTTATTTATAGTTAACTTGAATGATCAAAATTTAAGTTCCTGCCCTAAAGTGTTTTATAATTAATATTTAGTTAGAGATCACTATATATATTTTTTTATTTATTTTTTTATTTATACGGTTTGCGGTTTATAAATTGCTGAAAATCACAAAACTAAGACTAAACTGAGTGATAGTACAGTACCCCTCCAGTATTACCTGCAAATTGAGAAAATAAGAAAGATTGCAGGCTCCAGTGCAAAATTATGGGCGATCATATGTCATTAAGTCTGGTCATTTGCATAAAATAAGAATGTGTTTACATGCTGAGCCTGCTGCTTACTTTAGAAGGTAAGGTGGGCTGTGGACGTTGCAAGAATAAATCTTTGCAATCAAACATTTAATTGTCCGCTCAATTTTTTAAATCAACCTGCCTAGATCATCTGTTAATTCAGCCCAAATCGTGTTGTTCCACTAAAGCAAATGCGGAGGAATAATTTTTCATGCGTTATGTGACCCTGGTCTCTCTCAAGCTCTTTTCTTTTTCGCTTTCACGCACTCACAAACGTATAAATGACATGTCCTCCCCGCACATGCTCATATAACATCCTATTCAGCAGTGTTACGCCACAAGGTGTACTTTACAGTTCCCACTCCTCTGCTCTCCAGAGGCACATCCCGTGTAGTAAACCAAAGACTCTTCTCCTCAGGGCCTCGGTGCTGGAGCAGGGATGGAGGGAGGAGGGGGGAGACTTTGGTTTTCATTGTTTCAAGAATCGGAGCCCCACGGTGTGTTGTTCCTCCTGATAAATATTTCATGGGACACACCATCGAAGATGAAAGAAAACTCGGCTGTCGTATTGTTATGATTCTAAGGAGGGAACATCTAAATATTCCCTCAGTGCTGCTCCCCTCATTAGGGCTCCTCAACTGTAAACACAAGTGATTTCGAAGGTTTCTTTAATATCTTTTTTTTAAAATAATTATTATTAGAATATTCTTCCCATATCATATAATGGGTTTAAAAAGGGAAAACACTCATTGATTATAAAGCTGAATAACCTACAAATCTAGAAATACTCTCACAACAAATAGCTGATCTGCTTTTTGATGTGAGTCTAAGATACTTTATTCCTCGATTTCTTCTTGAAAAATCGTTACTAATTGTCTGCATTTATCGTTGCATTTCCCAGTTTTTAGTTCCTGTTTTCCAATCTTCCTTCGCTCGCTCATCTGATTCCTTTCTCCCCTTTTGATAAAAGGTCAAACATCGGGCACATTAAAGCTGTATATTCCTCTCCATGTGAGAAATAACAGATTCACTTTGTTTGTCCTATTACATTTGTTACAATTACAATAGGCAGTGTTGGGAAATCTGTACGTAAGAAGTGATATGTTAAATGTTTAGAAACACGATACAAAAAAATAGTACAAAATGCAAAATCTCAACAAAAAAAAGTGCCGCTTTAAAAGTAAGTAAGTAAAAGTACTTTAATAAGGGAACGCTGACATTGAGTGTATGCGTGTCATATGCTGTTTAGGGGCGTAGCGAACCTTCATTAGATATTCAATATGCTAATGCTTGTAAACGAGTGAAACGTATGAAATGCAATTTCCGTCCAAATATCCAAACTTTTAAAGCTCTCTGGCTGCTGTAAATTTCCCAGAGTTGGTCCTAACCTCATGAAAAAGACAGAAAATCTATTTACAGTTTGGCAGAGGGCCGTAATTGTCTTCAGTATTGACAGACGACTCTGCACTTTATCTCTGCTTTTGTAGTCACGATAAAGGCCGGACAAACTGGAGACCTTTTGCACACGGTTTTGTTTACCTACATTATGTAATGTGTGTGTGTGTGTGTTACATGATACCTACCAGTGGAAGGACACATTGTGCTCTGACCCCTATTGACTCGCATCCTGTTAGATTGGGTGACTTGACATTATTATGGGGCGCTGCTTTCCTTTCATGTTCCTTCTCCTGTACCTGAGACATAACAAACCAGGAGCTCGACTTAAATGTCACCAAACTGGGCATAAAGACAGGATTTACATAACGTGATCTTACGTCTCATTCCAAGCCAGAGAGGGTCTAATTTTTCGCAAATTGACGGCGGTATTAGCTGGATGACTGCAGATACGGTATCAACTTTCGAATTTTGCTCTGAATGTCCGCAGGTTTTCAGTTTTGTATCATTTACTCAGTATCCAAATGTTGTCGGGTATCTCCGCGTCTTCTTTTCATGATCATGTTTTTGTCCCCGTTTTCACTTCTTTCTTCTCCTTTTTTTCATTCCCATGTTGCTAAGGTAAATCAACACTGCCAGTCACAGCTAGAAGCCAAACAAAGTCATAAAGCCTAATGTAATAAAGCCCATATTTGAGTAAACAAAGCTAAGAACATCATCAACTCCAAAAGCGCTCTGCTGATAAAATCTCAGTATATTACATCACTGACTGGTTATCACATTATGGACTTGGAAATTAGTTTTTGTCTAAATATATTGTGTATCCTTCTTGCAATCAACAAACCCCTATGAGAAGACCAAAAGCAGCAATGAATTGATCCGTCAAACAAGTATCGTCTGTGTATCCAAAGCCTGATATAGTTCATCCCTCTGTGGCCATTAACCTACATTGTTGTCCAAAAGCTATTACAATGACATCACTGTTGCACTGGGTGACATGTTCCCAGACAAACACAGCTACTGCAGCTTAACAAGTGCATCATTTACTCTGGCTTGTTTTTATTTTGGGGGAATTATTTAGCCTTAAAAGAAAAGATAAAAAAAGAAATTGAGTTTATATTCCTTGTTTTTAAAGATTTACATAAGAACTAATGGGCTTGGGGCTGTTGGAAGTTAAAAGGTATTTGAGAGGACACACTGTTGGTTTTGGTCTTCTCATAATAACACAAACTTTAGAATAACACCAGTGTTATCCTTTGATAATGCAATAACACCACCATGCACTGTAATAAGACTCTGAAGTTGCTTTTAACGTTACGTAACAGAAACAACCAGCCCAGTGTTTCCAGTATGAAACCTATTCTCCCCGTGTGTGTGTGTGTGTGTGTGTGTGTGTCTGTCTGTGTGTGTCTCTTTTTTCTCCCCTGCCAGTTGACTGACCGGGCCTGTTTGTCCAGTATCAGATATCAACCTGATACCAGGCCAGAAAAGGGTTAATATTTCTGCCTTTTTGTCCTCACAGAAAGATAGAATATTTGATTTATTAATGATTACACTTTGGCCTCCATTGATCTTGCATTGGTGGTCTAAAGAGGCAGAAATAGATCAGTTCTGTGCCTTTTTATCAGATTAATGGATGAAGTATCAGCAAGGAAAATGCTGATGTTGATCACTGATGCACATATTACTGGGATGATGACATCGATCGATCTGGAAATGCAGTGTGTCTGGGGCATCGGCAGTGCACATAGACAAAAAATGCCAAAGAAAACTTTATCCAGAGAAGTTTATATATGGTATTTGTGGACATATGCAGGCCGGTGTTGTGTGTGTCCACAGAGAGATTTGCATGCTTTCACTATCTGACAAAAACGCCTAAGAAAGAAGAATTATAAGGTAGAAGTTAAAGTGGAACGAATGGGGGACAGGAAGAGACGAGGAAGTAGAAGCACAGAAAGGAGAAAATGACAAAAGTAAAAGGACGGGTGCATGATGATGTGGAAAGGAGAGAAATGAGCAAGGACAAGAAAATAATGCAGAAATTAGGAGGGATGAGTGTTGTTGGAATTAAAAATGAGTTGTTCCGTAAACGGTGCAGACAATTACATGTTTTATTGTGTTATATTCTATAATTACTCCAATTTACATATTTTATAGTATAATAAAATAACTCCCACTCTGATTTTAGCTTCTTTTTTTTTTCTTCCCAATGACGTGCGACAGTTAAGATTATTTATTTCATTGTTTTTGTTATTTTCATTTTTATATTGTAAATGTGCTGGCAACCCATATGCAATGCCATTCTAGTGAATATTGCTGAATTAAATTGTGGCAGCTGTTGTGATGATGATGGCAGCAGTGGTGATGATAATGGGGAGGATAATGATAATGATGAGGAGGATGATGATGATCACAGTGCTGCTGGATGCGAGGGTGACGGCAGTGACTGAGCATGATAATAATAACTGAGCAGTATCATAATGTGGCGTTTGAAGACGGGGGAAGCTAAACGGAGAGCTAAAGGTTGTTTTGTTTTGTTGTTTTGATCACTGACATGTTTCACCTTTTCACACAAAGGTCACGACTTCACCAGACGAGCATGTGAATCATTGGGGTGTGTGGGCGCGCGTGTGTGTGTGTGTGTGTGTGTGTTACTATGTAAAACACAGAGCTGTTGTGGAGCAATGGTGTGTGAGTGTGTGTGATCTGCACAGTGTGTCAGATTTTGTGATATAACTTGGGTGTGGTGTCTCCCTGCCTGAATGCATGTGTGTGTTTAGTGCGTATCTGCCCTGTTATGTATCTTCTAGCTCTTAGAGTATCCACAGGTTTTTTCATTGGGCCTGCGTGTGTGTGTGTGTGTGTGTGTGCAAAAGTGTGTGATCCTCTTTGAATCTTTATTGGTTCCCAGTGGGTCGAGCAGAGTTCCTGACCCCATTTCCTGCTGTTGTTGACAGAGAGACATCCAGGCCCGAGGCTCCAGAGACCAGACACTGCCTCGAGGAGCTTCCTGTCACTGCGGCCTAAAGCCACTTGATTTGTCATTGTTTCGATTGCTTTTCCCCCTTTTTTTACTTGCATGTTTTTTTTATCCAGTCTTTCTGGACCGTGAGGGAGCGCCCCAGACATGAGAAAGGCTTCCCGATAATTCCTGTTGTCATGAGAACTGCAGGATTTAGTTGTTTTGTCACAGAGAACGTATGCACAGCATTTAAAAATGAACACACGGTTGTGAATGTGCAGTTTTCGAGGACAACATTTCATGAAACTCTTTGTGTTGAAGGACTTCAAAGTGCTGCCGTTTTTTTTTTTTTTTTAATTGTATTGAAAGTATCTATCCACCCTCTGTATTGTTTGAAAGATAACGTCTGTGCGTCACATCCCCGTTGGTTAGTTTCACCTCCTGACCCTCTTTGTCAATGCAGTTTCTCTGTGTTTGACTTGTGATTTTCCAGAGAGTTTATTTAATTTTTACTTTATTTGTTTATTATATACTAGGGATGGGTCATGATGTATGAATGGTCATTAAATAAATAAAGTTGAATAGTTTAGGTGATGGTAAAACGTGTGTGCCGCGCTCATTTGGGCTCTTTTTCCGCCCAAAGGCATTATAGCATTTGCTACAGCGCTGTGAGCTGGCCTAAAAGCTGCTTTACAAACCAACAGGCAAACACTACTACAGCTGTCAATTCGGAGAATGGTCGAAAACCTTCCAGTGAATATCAAATAGTATTTTTGCTTGGAAATGCCAATCCTATTATATACTCTCATATCAAATTATTATGCCCTCAAATCAAAGCGCTGTTTTCCAGACTTCTTTTATAGCTGACAAATGCTCCTCCTTTGCCTCAAACTGCCTCAACTTTGTAGCAGCGTTTGTATTTGTGATTTAGTCACTTCAAAGTTAAGAATATTTTGTCCAGCTCCTAAGATGGAAAATAGTCCAGATATTCAGGTTGTTGAATATAGAAAATAAATGGAAAATGTTTTAATTCAGTGGCATGAAAGGTCAGATTTATTAGGATTACAGCATTTATATTAACATGGGAAAACACTACTTTTAGACCTCGTGGTACCTTGAGTTTCATTTGTGCAGAATACTCCATTAATATCCCGTATGTTATTCTGGTCCATTTTCCAGACTCCAGCTGAGGGTATAATGGGGCTCTTTACCTTTTGTTGATTGGGTGGATCTGTATGTGACACAATCCTACAGTGAGAAGACCAACTTGTTGAGTCAATCTTAATTAAGACAGTTTTAAGGAATGCAATTTCACCCATTATGGAGAAAGAAAAATCCCCCCAGGTGTTTATTCAGTATGTCAAAGGGTCAAGGACAGAAGATCAAAAACAGCCTGATAAAATAAAATGATTAAAATCCAAAGCTGGAGTGGTCGTCCACCGGTTGGAGGGTCAGCGGTTCGATCCCCGGCCTCTGGGGTCACCATGCCGAAGTTTTCTTGCCCGAATTCCTCCCGATGGCACGGCCAACGGTGTGTGAGTGTGTGTGAATGTTTATCCCTCCTGATGAGCATGCGGCACCTTGTATGGCAGCGTCTGACTCAGCACGAATGTGTGTGAATGGGTGAATGCTGACGTGTGTTGTAAAGCGCTTTGAGTGATCGCAAAGATTGGAAACGCGCTATATAAATGCAGTCCATTTACTTAAATGTGGCATTAAATCAATAAAACACTTGTGGTTGCGCCGTATTGGGACAAGACTTAACAGTGTGCTGATACACAATCGCAGCAGCCACAGCATCCATGTTTGGTGTTAATGAAGTCATTCATTTGTAAATGAATTTGCAGAATGAATCCTCATCAACGCCGTCAACAAGTGTAATCATTAGTTTTTTATTTACTTTCTGTTGTCAGCCATTTCTTAAGACAAGCTGTGGCTCCATGTTTGTTGCCCATTTTTGGTTTAAGGTGTTGAAACAAGTCTGGCTGTTGTTTCGAGGCCACGTGATAAACTCTTTGTGTATCTTTGTGTCTGTTCCAGGTTGCTGCCGACTGAGTCGACAGACGGTCTTTCCAACAACAGGCAGGAGATGGAGAGCAACACCCCGCCTCCTCCCACTCAGCGCTACAGCTGCTATGACCTGGATGACCTGGATGTTGCCTGGCTGGAGCTGGTCAACCACGAGTTCAGACAGATGGGTGAGTGCGAACTGACTCGCTGCCTAATTTGATAATGATAGCCAGAAGACATGTTGACATTGAACAGAAACTAATACTCGTCACTAAATGTCAAAGAGTTTCCAAAGGCACCGGACAGGGTTGTAAGTGCTGAAATATAGTAATAGTGCTATGCAATTAGTATCTAATAATTTTTTTTTACACCTTTCAACAGTTCACAACTCAAATACATTCTTTTTACAACAATATGAAACGGAGAAAAGCAGCAAATCCTCACATTTTAGGAGCTGGAACCAGCGATGTTTTTGCAGTTTTCCCCTGATAAATGACTTTAAAGATGAATAATTAAATTAAAGATCAGAATAGTTGTGCTGTAGTATCGATTCATTGACTAGATGTTTCAACACATAAACTGGTGGTAAAAGAAACATGGACAATTATTATCTCCTATAAAAACTTTGGTCATGCTGCAGATTTGTGCACATTGACAGAACTAACTCCTATCAAGAGATATAGTAGTTTAAGTTAACTTTAAGTTGTATAAACTGTCCTCATTCACCATCACAGTCAGTTCATTAAAGCTTCCTGGAGGAGTGAGACCGGCAAAGGGTCATTTTCAGCTAAATCAGAGAAAAGTTATCTTTCAGCGTCTGTTTTTTTTTTTTTTCTCTTTTCCACACCTGCCCATTTACAGCCACATAACATGTTCCATCAAATATGAACTTTCACAGCTGTTTATCTGAAATGTAAGATAAAATGTTTTTAAAGAGGTCTTAAAATGTGGTTTCTGAAACCTATAGATGCTCTGGCACTTCAGTCAATCCTCTTTTCTTTTTTTCTGTCTTGCCCCGCTCTAGTTATTCCCTCCTCTCCTCTCTTATCGTCACCTGCTTCCTCTGTCTTCTCTGCTCCTCTTCTTCTACAGCTACTGTCACTCTCTCTCTCCTCCGCTGTGCTGCGTCCTCCCTTTTGCCATGGTGACAACAACTGCTGACCCCGAGCGTTTCTCCCATCTCCACCATTTTATTCGATATCTGATCGGCTCCTTTCAGATAAAGCGTCGTAATTGTGTTTATAAATCCCCTCTGGGGTTTCAGACCTTTATTTCTGGGACACATTCTCCTTAAATCAAACACACACACACACACACACATACACATACACACTTGGCTCTTGCTGGAGCCGAGGCAGGTTGTTTCTCATAACCTTCAATGCTAGACCAAACAAATAGGCGGTTGATTGGTTCTGCTGGGCGAGGCTGTACGGCTCTGGACTCATGATAGGATGATTCAGCATTTTCTGTCTCAGGCCTCCACTTTCTGTATATGTACATGTGTACAGAAAGTATACATGTAAGTGTGTCTATTCAGAATGTGTACTTGGAGACAGTTTTGATACTGGGCATGGTGCAATTGTGGTTATTTAAACACGTTTTCAGTCAGGTTAAGAGATGGGGTTAATGACATTTTCAGATTATACAGTTTAGAGGAAATTTGATTTTTGGCAGAAAACAGGGCCATTACTTACAAAACACTGGAAAAAATTACTACTATTAGTCAGTAGTAATAGAAAAAAAACCCACTTGGTATTGAATATCAGGCTTCATGGTATTATAATGCATTCAATAAAGTAAATTAAATGGGATTATTAAAGTAGATTAAGGCACAGAATGCATGGCAATTATAGCAGAACAAAAGCAGTAGAATATACTGAAAAGTAAAGAAAGAAATTCCGTCTATGTGTCCATCTTGTGTGTGTGTGAGTGTGTGTGTGTGTGTGTGTGTGTGTGTGTGAGTGTGTGAGTGAGTGTGTTTTGGATACTAAGTGCAGTCGTGACAACATAAACACAATGATAAATGTGTGTCTGCATGTGCGCACAGCTGTCGCATGTAAAAACACGGAAACACACACAGAAGATAAATATCAAGCAAATACTGAAAGTACACACACACACACACACAACTATGTGTGAACAGTGGTGTTGCTTCACTCCCACCTGTGTGTGTTCAGTTCATGATGTAAATGTCACAGCAGGTTAATATCTAACTGTACTTCCCTTTTCTCTGCTGTGTTGAAAAGCAGCTTCTAAATCCACAACATTTACATTCACACAGTTTCTTTATCCCGAGCAAAGTTTGTGTTCATGGCCACATTCAGGACTAATATATAAAAAATGAAGTGGAAACCCACCTGTTTGCACCGAGATGCTCACAAACCAGTGAATAAAGTTTTTTTTTCCGAATGTATTTTTCATTTTTGGATGTGAAGGGATTGAGTGCTATAAATAATGGATAGATACACAGGTTCAGCTCCACTTAAAAAAGCGTCCCAACTGAGTGCTGAATCTTTCAATAAATAATCCTCAACTACAGATTCCAGGACAGCACGAGTTCCTTTATCGCTGCTTGGAGCATTAGGTGAAGCAACGACAGGCAATGTGACAGAACAATATAAATACTGATGATCGCTTTACTGTATTCTTAATGTTTTCCAAAGTCCGTAGATTGTGGCTGAGCAAACATATTTACTCAACTCTGCATATTGTAATTTGATTTGTGTTGCCATAGTCTTCATGTGCATCTTGTAATCTGGTGGCATATTACAGTCTCCAAGTAGCATCATCTAAAATGCTTTCTTTTCTTTTTTAAATTATTATTTTTTTTACTGTTTTTGAACAACTATCCAATTAATCATATATATTTGATTTCAGAAAAATATATACTTTTTTTAATTTTTTTTTTTACATTATATTTAATGGCTTGCTGTTACCCATTTTTATAATTATTGTAATGTCGTTGCATGTAATGATATAATATTATTCCACATCTGTTTGCCACTGTCCAGGAAAGCAGACTTTCCTGTTAGGTCAAATACTTTCTTTTTTTAATGAGTAAGTAATCTTTGATTCACAAGATAAATCAGTTTTAATCAACTATTAAAGGTTCAATATATGCCAGAATTTAAACTTAAACAACTAACTGACATTATGAACAGAATGTGAAGAGGTAACAGTGTTGACGTTATGTCAAAGACGTCTATGAGTTGTATTGCAGAGATATCTTCTGAAACTAGCATGCTAACTGACTAGCTGCGCTCCGTCCAGTCTTGTAATACCACTTGTTCCTCTAGAGGCGATAGTGAGTCAGTCATTACAGAGGGCTTGTAAATATTACAGCCATGTTCTGTGTCTGTTTTATAGTTTGTTTATTGGATTACATTCAAAGAGGCCGACATGAGAAAACCCCCCGCACCACCTCGCTACGTCCTCACAGCTGCCGGGAGGATGTTTCTCCGAGCGTATATCTATATATGCAGGTCTTTTTTTTTTTTTTTTGTTTCTGCCACTTTGGATTTAGTCCATTAAACAAACTAACGTAACATTACTCGGACTACAGTCCCGGTTCACACACATTAGTGCCCCACTAAACACCGGCTCTGTGAGTTTTGCGTATTCTTGCCCGCTGACTGACTGACAGGCATTACACAGGAGTAAATGCAACATCCAATATAAAGAATAAATTAGAATACATTAAATACGCCAAACTACTGCAACTAAAATATAAACATTAGAGATTGTATGGACCCAGTTCAGAGGTGAAACACTGCCCCCCTGTTTATTCGGAGCAGGTGGCTCGGAATTACACATTGAACCTTTTAAGCAGCCTTAGAGCAAGGCAGTACTTTGAGATGCAAATAGAGCAGGAATGCTCATGCCGACACATATTGGCACAGTGAACTGAGCTGTCGGCAAGAAGGGCTTGATGACAAATTCTGTTGTTTTTGGCTCCGATAGCAAATGGGCTTGTAGTGACAGAACACATGTAGTGTTTCTTTGCTTTTCTCTGGTCAAAGAGTCAACTGAAACTCCACATACTCCCACACGTTTTTATCTGGCCCAAACAAAACAGAACGCGACCTGTGTGAGGTGCGCATGTGAAGGAAGAAGGAAAGCTGTGAGCACTTCCAATTAAAGTATGAGACACCCGTGCTTTGGCCAAAAATAACTGGAATCGGGCTCACTCATTTTGAGTTTCCTTTGAGCAGCTTCCCGTTGCTGTTGTCCTTGTTGATAGCAGGAACTAAAAGAAACATTTTAGTTCTTGTTACCTCTTACTTTTAATTGCTCAGTATTTTCTCTAACATTCATCTCTCGCATCCGCAATCATGTCTCAACCTTGGCTTTCAGCGTTAAAGGAAAAAAAAAAAGAGAGAGAGAGAGGAGAACAATGGAGAAGAGCTGCATTAACACACACGATCACCCCTCACTTCATCCTAGTCCTTCCTACCCTACCAGAGTCTTTTATTGCGTTTGACATAAAAAAAAAGCGAATCAACGCTTACTTTCTCGCCCCCCAGCCTTACCAGAGCTGGACGAGCTGACGATGGAGTGTGTTCTGGTCGAGCTGGAGAGCGCGTGCGAGGAGAAGATGCGGCAGGCCATCGAGACGGAGGAAGGCCTGGGCATCGAGTACGACGAGGACGTGGTGTGCGACGTCTGCCGCTCGCCAGAGGGAGAGGATGGCAACGAGATGGTCTTCTGTGACAAGTGCAACGTCTGCGTTCATCAGGTCAGGAATTAAGGGATTAAGCGGCTTATCTCTCTGTTCAAGCATTTGTATGTCTGTGCCTGTATTTTTAAGTATCGGTTATCCTTTTGGCTTTAAAACATACAAATAAAAATCACTCTGCAGGATGCTGAAAGAGTAAATGTGAAATACAAAATGAAGGTGTAATTTCACAAGGTTTTGCTGTTTTCCTCAGAGCTGCCCTTACACATTTGACTCGCATTTTTCTTACTTTCTTAATCTACCAACTGCTTGAAAGTACAGGTTGCAATTTCCCAAACGGCCCCTCTGACAACCTGAGACTTGAGGGGGCGGCTGCTGTGTTTTGTTGCACAGGGACACAGTGTTAATTGTTCTGTCGGCCCCGTTGGCACTACAACACCTTCAGTGTCATCAGACTGCCTCTGCTTCCCTGCTGTCACGACACTGGATGGAAATAAATACTTCCAACTGCGGACCAAATCTCATGTTGGTCTGTCACTTAAAAATTCACTCACACGGCGGAGGAAAAGAAACAACCCTGCTGCCTGCATATGAAATAGACGTGGAATTATTTACAAAAACAGGGTAAAACAGGATCATCCCAGTCCCAAAATGTGGACTTTTCTCATCTCGTGCGTGCAATCAGATGACACAAAAAAAAAAGTCTCTCGTTAATAATAATGACTAGAGCCTAATGCAACACATTTCGACTGAAGTGCATAGCGCAGGTAACGTACCTGTAGATTTTTCATTTGTAAAACACATTTTTGTGCACGCAAGATACAAACAATTGTGCGACCTGTTTATCTAAACACTGATCTATACTGCGTCTCCACAGGGGACCTTCTGCATTTTCCAGTTGTTGTTAGATAGGAGAAGAAGTAACTGCCAATCATGGAAACAAAATGTATCAAGCAGTGAAATAAATAGTCGCCCCCAGGGAGCGTTCAGTAATATTATTGCCTTTTATAGAGTGAACACATTAAGCGCTGACAGTTGCTTCTTTACTAAGGTCGTCTTTCTAACCTTCAGCAGGTGAAAAAAAAAGAAGAAAAAACAGGCTCTGCTTACTGAAGTGTTTGGTTTGATCAATAAAACCTTTGATCAATAAAGTGCTTTTAATGAAGATGGACTCTTTGATGTCTCCTTTTCTTTCCTCTCGTCAGCGCGAAGTTTGTTTTTGTAATTTTCTCATCGTTTTGTCTTATAACTGAAGATATTCTAGGTATTCCAGCTTCTCCGTAATATAAAACGGGACGTCCTCCCTTCTGTAGAGTAGTAGGTTTAAATGGTTGAACCTGGCTCGTCTCAGCAGTGGGTGCTGAAATGATATTTGTGGATGCTCAGGGGTGTTTGGCCTTCGAATTTAATTTGGGCCTCGACTAAAGGAGTGATAGTTCTCATTTGACTCCTTAGAAATGAGATTTGATAGATCTGACACAGAGGTTATAGTAATGGAGGAGAAAGAGGCGTTAAGAATGATTCACTTCCCACAGTAGAGGCACTTTGAGACAGTAAATCATATCTGACTAGACAATTATTCTCTGTTCCTGACCCTGGCCACTGGATCTTATCAAATATAAGCCTGTGTGCTATTATGTTGGCATGAAAACCTTTAGGGCACCGCAGTGTGTTGGCGGAAGGGCGATGCAATAACCTGCTGTGTTTTTTAAAACAACACCAAGTGGCATTTTGAAAATGTCTCGCTTCCGTTGAAGTAATTCCGGTTTAAAGAAAAGTTTTGGGCAGGGACAATAATATGTTTTTGGAATTGTTCAAGAGGGCATGTTTTTTTTGGGTGTGTGCGTGTGTTATTGGAGCGTAACCTTTTTAAAGAGCTGTAAGTTGAAGCATAGGGGAGAAATAAGGAGTGTGAATTTGCTAATTTTGTATGACAGAAGGAATAAGCAGCGGCGGACTGTAATTGCTTTTTAATTTTTCAGTTTCGATGCAGCAGCCAAAGAAACAGCATACCCAAAGTAGTATGACTGAAATAGATGCAAGTTTATTCTCATAGCGTACTGAAATGAACCTGCGACGTAGGAAAAAATAGTCACCAATATAGACTTCAGCATGCAAAACCTCTTGTATGGTCTTTTTAATATTACGCTTTATTGTCCGTAACAACTTTCCCCTCTTCTCATTGGACAAACCATGTTAATGAAGTAGTTTGTCACTTATTCGCTTTCTTGCCAAGAGTAAGATGAGAAGATTAATACCACTTTCATATCTGTCATTCCAACTAGCATCTAGTTTAGCTTAGCATAAAGACTTGAAGCGGGTGGAAACAACTAGCCTGGCTCTGTCCAAAGGTACCATAATCTGCCTACCAGCACATTTACAACACAATATTAACACGTTATATCTGGTTAGTTAATGCGTAAAAAAAACCTGAATGTGGAGCCAGGCTCTAAAGAAGATGTGTATTGCAACTGTTGCACAACAATTTCCCTGGGGATAAATAAAGTTCTATCTTATCTTATACATTTAACAAGTCATAAAGCTCCTCCTCACATAATCACCTGTTCTCATATTTTCTTCCTCCTCCTCTCTCTCCGTGCCTGCAGGCGTGCTATGGCATCCTGAAGGTACCCCAGGGGAACTGGTTGTGTCGGACCTGCGCTCTGGGCGTCCAGCCCAAATGTCTACTCTGCCCCAAGAGAGGGGGGGCCCTCAAGCCCACCCGCAGTGGAACCAAGTGGGTCCACGTCAGCTGTGCCTTATGGATCCCTGAGGTGAGACCCAAGAAGAGGCAAAGTGATCCAGATATAGTGTGGTGTAGATGACTGTTCCACTTCCTTTTTATGTCACGCTCGCCTCAGTGCTTAAGGTAGTCGTTTCCTACATTCCTTAGAACTGCTGCAGGACTTGATTCTTCAATCAAAGATAGGCCTGCAGGTATATTGTGTTTATATATACACACCAAACCTCTTGCGGCTGCACTTAATGCCGCTGTTGATGGAGAAATTGGTATCCATGCCTCCTCTCTTTTACCTGCGAGTGTCGAATATATATTTTTAAAATATTGCGTAAAAAGAAACGTCAATCTCAAAAAGAGAAGACGTGATTGATGCCAGATTTAGCTATCGGCTGATTTTTATCTGCAGTCCATGGGCAAGTACACACTCAACACTATTACATGGTCTCTATCACACAAACAATTATACACGGCCAAATCAATGTCGACAAGACCGCTTGCACAGTATTAACATATTGGTGCACAGTGCAAAGAGTGTGTGTGTGTGTGTGTTGTTGTTATTATTTTTAGATTTGCACGAGTGCACACAGCTGCAGTCGTTGTCAAAACGAGCGTGAAAATCCATCTTTCCTACGTTAGCTCAGTGGTGTCAGCAACTGCATCAACATGAAGAGGCAAACTACTGTATGCGTGTCAAAACAAGTGTGGCGCTCTTTGGACGAGGCGTCTGCACCATAAAAGCAGGGGGAAGACAACCACTTGAAAGACCGTGTGGTGTTCGACACGCTTTGATGAGGAAGACCCACACAGTGCTTATTTTTACTTGGCTGAACGTCACTTTTTGTTTGTTTTTTCATCCTCACCCCACAACGGCATCACTCTCTGAACACACTTAGCCTTGCTGCACACTCTTTCGGGTACAGCGGTTTGCTTTTCCACCCTTCGCATCGGCAGAAACATGCCGTAACCGGAGCAGAAATACGGCCGTGGCGCAGATCCCTGTAATGGAAGACTGGCAGAAGTATTGGCGCTCACTTAGTTTGGCAGACGTTCTGTATGCATGTAAACATAAGAACACTGTTCCTTTACTGTAGGTTTTAATGGGAAACATTTGTACTGTCTGAGAGTTAAATAGCCACGACAACGTTTTTTAGGTGAACTGTATACTATAATACTATACTACTAATAGTCATGGGTTATTATATTCGTCCATGAAACATATTTTCATTCGAAAATGGACTTTTCAAGCGTGTGAGACTTTTTTCCAGTAGAGAAGATGGATAAGAAAATGTGACGATTTCTCCAAATCTCCAAAAACAAATGACTTTGATTGTGGTTGTGTGGCCATTAAAGGGAAGTAAATTGCAACAATCTATGAAGGAGTTGTTTGGATTTTGAGAAACACTCGCACCTGTCAGGTTTTTTTTTTTTTTTTTTTTTTTTGCACCAGGGCTTTTTGTGTTTACAGTAAATGCTTTAAATACTTCATGTAGCTTCTTCAGTCAAAACCTCAATCTTATCAGTCTGCAGATAATGTAAATTGATTCATGAGGAACCTGTTTGAGCCAAGCAGCCGCTCATTTCCACCTGATGTGTCTTGATGATACCTTTTGGAGACGTCTCATCTGAAAGCCTGAAATTGACATAAAGATGCAGCTCATTTCAGAGGTTCAGCGACGGATGTAGCTGCATGCCTTGCACACACCTTCAAACTGTTAAGTCAGTCAGTCATGTGTCTCCAGCCTTTTCAGCAGCACACTCCACCAGCAGATTTCTCAGTAATAGAGTGACTTTTGGCAGCACAAACCTTTTACTTCTAATTGCCTTCTGTCACCCTTGATTGGGCTAATTGTTTTCGTTGCTCCGTTCGCTTTTGTTTTCTCTTCCTACCGTGGAGGGAGGGAGGAAAAAAAAAAAAAAAAAGGATCATTTGCATGTCTGTGCTGTACGTGCGCTCGTGTGTTCGTGCGCATGTCCTTGTATAGACTTTTGTGCGCGCTTGCATGAGCTAAAGAGGTGTGAATAGCAGACATCTACACAAATAAACACACACACGCACAAACACGACACACGCATCACGACACTGGCTTGTACATTTCTAGTGAATATGATAGTAGAAATTTCTACTAAAGAGGCTGTGTGTGTAAGAGTGCCATTCATAGAGAGTGCTGGATAGTGTGTGTGCGTGTGTGTGTGTGTGCGCCTGTGTGTGAACACACCACCCCAGCCTTCAAACGATACAGCCCCCCTGCAGTGCTGTGTGTATAGCTGGCGTCTGCCCTCTGCCTTCAACCCCGACAGAGAGGTCCCTCTTTAAACGGCTTTTCACAGCACACGCACGCACGCACACACACACACACACACACACACACACACATTCACAAAGACGCCTAGCCCCTCTTTTAAAATGCCTTTTCATTTAACACTGAATTTCACCCTTTTCCACTGAAGTGATTTAAAATTTTGGCAGTTTTCAATCTACCAGCTTTGAAATGTAAAGTAATTGGGGCTCGAATATGCTCGTCGGGGAATGAGCATGTTAAAGGGCTGCTTGTGCTCACACACACACGCACGCACACAGCATTGACAAACAAACAGAAGGGGAGAAAGTGACGGATTTGTGTAAAGTGCAACCTCTGTGTGCGCGCGTGTGTGTGTGTGTGTGTGTGTGTGTGTGTGTGTGTGTGTGTGGCCGCATCAGGGTTGAGAACAATCCAATCAATTAACTACAGCATTCAAAAAGTGGAAATCCCTTTGCCATCGATCGGTTCGCACATCAGCTGTATAAAAGAAGCGAACGTTGACGGTGTCAGCTGTGGCATCATTGTCTGAATTGCACTTTCTATTGACATCCTCAATGGAGTGAAAATTGACCCTTACTCCAATCGAGTGTGCTGCACAAAAGACATCAATAATAACAGAAAAGCGGTGTGCTTGTTCTGTGGATGACGAGAGCAGGAAAAGAAAATCAAATATAAGGATAAGTGGACAAAGAGAGAGATGGGCATGACCCACGACAGGGAAAGTGGGCAAAGCCACAAATATGAGAATAAGTGAATGCGAAAGAGGTGGAATGGTTTCTGGAAAGAAATAGGCAGCGGAGGAAGGAAGGAAGAAATGGCACTTGGGTGATGAGTGCTCTCCACTCTATTCTGCGTGGCCGGTTGGCACAGGTCAATGATTTTTGGTTGTATTTGGTGGAGAAGAGTCTGGGGCCAAAGCTCTGAATAGACCGCTCAGAGAGAATGAGTCACACTGGGCTTTACAATCTTTACAATTTTTTTCCAGGGAGCACAGGTGTCCCTGCGTTGGGTCCAAGGACAGACTTTTTTTTGTTCTAGATCTTGGCATTGGAAATTGGAAAGACACTGAAGAAATGATTATTCAAGCTTCAATAAGTTGTTTATTATCAATCAGTGGGAAGGTTCGGTGGAAATTGTGATAATCTTTTTCAAATGAAGTCTCTTGAATTAAGTTAAACCAGAGATTTTCTGCTGCTTTTCTTCATCTCCAGCTGGTTATTGTTGACATCAAGTATTAATGAAATAACTGTGCTACGAGGCATCACGACCACCAAGTTTGATTTTTATCTATTAATCGTTTGGTCTACAAAATAATGAAAATACCCGACACAAGTTTCTCAGAATCTAAGAAAAAGTTCTTCAAATTGCTTGATTTGTCCAAACTGTCCAAAAATCCAAAGATTTTAATTTTTTTTATTTTTGATACAAAAAAGAGAAAAGCAGCAAATCCTCACATTTAAAGGAAACTGGGAACAAAACGTGTTTGTCATTTTTCTCTTGAGATTTTCTTCTGTTGATTGAATCATTAGTTAAGCTATCATTCAAGCACGGCACTATATTAAGATGAAACTGTGATGATCACTGCAGAGAGTGTTATTCTGATAATTACGACGAACACCATTAATCTCCACGCAATGTTGATTGTTTTTCCACAAATGGTGCTTGGTATCAGATACACGTGTGTCTTCCTGTTCCCTGTAGGTGAGTATAGGCTGTCCAGAGAAGATGGAGCCCATTACCAAGGTGTCCCACATCCCCGCCAGCCGCTGGGCTCTGTCCTGCAGCCTGTGTCGAGAACACACAGGCACCTGCATACAGGTACGTCCGCTAAACGCTTATCACCGCATCCACCGCGCCTTACGTTGTCACGAGGTGACCTTGTGTCTGAGAACAAAACCTGAGCAACACTCCAACATCCTGTCAAGTTCTGTTATAAATGAGGTGTTTTGTTTTCAGGTTTTTTTTTTCTTCTTTTTTTAATCATGCCCAAAACTAATGAACTAATAAATCACATGTAGTCGCCGAGGCTTCACAGCCACTTTACCAATAAGCTTAAGCAATCAAACCTGAGGTTAAGCCTCCTGCTAGTGACTGTTGGATTATCATATGAACAGTTTAAAAATAATTGTCCAAATATTGATATTGTCACAATTTTCTTCTGTGGAGAAGGAATGATCCCATTATATGTTTCTGTGTTTCCATGCATGTTGGCATGTTGGGCATGCGATTGTCATGTTTGCATTTTACTCTGAGGCTGCTGCTCACGATCAAGAGGCAGATGGATGCGCTGTCTATGCAATTCCTCCTCTTCGTCCTTTTTCCTCTTATTCATCTCCCCACTATTCCAATCTTCACGCCATGTGCACGCACGCTGTACATCCTCTGGAGATGGCTTTCGAAAGAAAAACAAGCTTGGAGAAAAACAAGTGGTGAAAGTTTTAATTGTGTGTGAAGTTCAATGATATTGTCAATATCATCCTGATTCTGAATGGATGTACATTCCAAACTAAAGCCTTCCAGGCACACACACACACACACACACACACACACACACACACACAAAGTAGTATACCTACAGTATATACACACAAGTTCTTGTAGGATTTGTTTAGAAGTATAAGCTCAGCACACGCGCGCACACACACACACACTCTCATAAAATGTCTCTCAACAATACAGATAATTGTAGTTCTTAGCCTCCCGCTGGGCGCGGGTGAATCTGTTTGAACCCAGGACCTCTTTAACATGCTGCTGAGTACGCAAACAAAACCCCCGCTGACACACTAACACTAACCCTCTTTACAGCTATTAGCTTACAGACCATTCAGCTTTAAAAGTGCCCTCAAGGTGAACTGGATTGCTAGGGCCCTACGCTCGCCGTATTTACATGTGTGCTGGATGTATATGAACGTGTGTACCTACAAGTGTGTCCAGATGCGTGTTTGTTCAGCGCTGAGGGTGTTTGCTGTCACAGTATTGATGCTTTAGATTAACCGTAAGTCCTTGAGCCAGTGTCGCCCGTAGAGAGAGAGTCTCTCCTGTTTCCGTGGCGGGTGGCAGGCGGCTGTACAAACACACTCGCTGATCAGCTGCCACCTCACACACGGGGCGGAGAGGCAGCGCTACACGGCACCACGAGCAGCAGGAGTCCCGTGTACTCTTTTTAATGTAGGGAAAGTAATGACATCGCACATCCGTTTTCTGTCTCGAAAGGTTTAGGGAGAGTCTGAGGGAGAGAGAATGAGAAATATACGGTCAGTCTTCATTTTCACTGATTTTCTTGAAATATAGTTCAGTAAAGCGATCACAATACATATGTGACACGCTCATAAAGAATGGAATAAGAGCGTAAAGAGATGGAATAACAGGGGAAATGTTCAACCTTCTGCTTTCCCTCAAGAGTTCATGGTTTAGCTGAGCCGGCCGCACTGGTGCCACACGGTTGTTAGTGGCGTGCACCATGCAGGACACCACATGGACGGCTTGAATTCAGACGAATCAATGTCAAATGAAAATAGAGACAGTCCACATAAGCATACAGTAGGTTCCTCACTGTGCATGAAATTGTTGTAGATTTGAGGACATTTTTTTAAAAAATGAAGCCAAACAAGTCATCTATATTCTTTGAGTGTCAGTGTGATGGATAGGTCTACTGATATACTGTAGTTGCGCTGTTAAGTCTCAAAAATCAATGACTTAATCAGGATTTGTTCACTTGACAGGTGTAGAAATGAAACGTTAGGCCTAGATTTTTATAACGAATGTATCACCCCAAGGGATGCCAGGATGATTCTTCAATTCTGCCAAACTAGGTATTTGGAGCAGATGAAAAACATTCCTCGACATTGCTGCCGTCTTTTTAAGCCTCTGTCCAGTGGCAACATCTTAATTATCTAGAATTGATGACCAGTTGTGTGTGGGAAGTAATGGTCTGAGACAAATTAAAAACAGTTTGTACCGGGGCTCTTTTGTGCTTAACAACAAGATGATTAAACGAAATGATGATAAAATAATGAACTTAATACTGTAAGTTAGCAGCATTGGTCGTCGGGAAGCTAATTGAAATCAAGAATACAAATGTCGAGTCAACAGGGGCTTCTGTTCCATCCCATATTTATCAAACCTGTTTGAATATGTTTTTAGCTCTAAAGCACAAGTTCTTTGCTACGTGTGAAGAATTAAACACATTTATCAAGCGACTTACTCCTACTTACAGCGAAGTGCAGGCATCAGTTGATTTTATGTGTTCGAGACATTCTTGCAGCAATAAACATGTAAAATGATTATATGGACAAGTGAATAAGGATTAAATAATCGGCTGAACACGGAGCAAAAGCAAACTCAAGCAGGAAGGAACGTCTGCTGTTGGTAGATCCAGGTGCATTAGAGTAAATATAACTTTCACTTAAGTCCAAAATGTCACTATTAACAGTTTGATAAATACGGGCGCAGGTCTCCCTCGTGGGGCAAAATAGAATATGATTTCTTTCTGGTTACCTCTTGCAAAGGGTTGAAGATGGCAAACATGTTGTTATCCACAAAGATCCGAAAGTCCGCACTCAGCGTGGGCAGTGATGGAGGCATTATTAAAGAATCCCTGCCAGAACTGAGCAGGTGCAGTCGAAAAGGCCAGATGAGTATTCTTTTGCGATGACTCTTCCCAAACAACACATCTAGCCGGCTCCGCGCTGCGTTCAACTTTTTTTTGCCTTTTGACACCAAATAAGTGAGAGCAGCTGCAGCGTGCTCACCCTGGCGTTTGGGGATGTCGGTAAATAAAACAAGTCAGTGGAGACTGTGACTCCACTTTTTAACAAGATCGTGTATCAATAGCGGTGATATTTGATTATCGGGTCAGACCTCCATCACGGACTGATGTGACTTAGTGGAGGGAGGACAGTTTTTCTCTCTGAAATGTGACGTCATCCGAAGGCTAAACATCGGATTAGCTAGGTGAGACCTCAAATTTCACCTAAAAAGAAACAATTAAAACAATATAATAAAAGACACTAAACATTGGTAGCCTAGTTGTTATAACACATTTTCAAAAGGAAAACGGAAGTTGGATTGTTTCCGCTTATATGTTAATAATGTGACGTATTTCCAAATAAAACTGAAAATGTCGACTCGTTTAATTACGAGAGAGATTTAAATGAAATCCCAAACATGTGATTGGATCACTTCTCAAGTGGGCGTGGTTTAGCGAATATACCAGGATGTTGAGCTGCAGACGACTGTTTGCCCCGCAGCAAACCTTCCTCACACGTGTTGTTAGAGTAAGGGCGGGGGGGGTGGTGGAGGAAATGACTAAATCCGACCTTGATCACATTTTGTTTTTGCCGAGAAAATTCTCACTTACTTCCAGCTGTACAGTAATGTCTTGTTTTGGCCCAGGTGTTGAATCCCTGCCTCCACCCGACGATAATGCAAGTGAATCATATTTTGTTTGCCGTGCTCAACATAAAAGATTCTAAATATAAATCTCTTCTCAAGAACAGTGTCCCTTTTACTCTGCACAACCTACAAGCAGGGATTCCCAACCTTTTTTTTACGCCACCGTTTATTTATACTGACTGATTGATTTACTGTGGTCCCTGCCTTACCAAATAAAACAAAAATAAATACAGACACCTCTTGGCGACACCCATTTTGCGACCTCACACAGATTGTGTGCTCTTCTGAAGGCTGAAAGGTTGTGATGATGAACTGGTTTACCTCACATACTAATGACCTACTTTAGCTCTATATCAAGTGTATTGTTGTTGGGGGTGTGACAGAGAGTGATGAAGAGAAATGCAGCACAGACTCGCGCTAGTTAAAGGTAAATGCTGCAGAAATACAATATAATGGCCTTTAAAGTTATATCTCTCTCTCTATATATATATATATTTATATATATATATATATATTATTACACTTTTTTTGCCATATCATTAGGAACCACATGTGGCCTCAAACCAGTCGACTTTCTTTAGTTGGAAATATTTCCAATTAAAGGTTTTTTACAACAAGATAACTCACAAACTACTACTTTTATGCATTTTATGTGTAAAATGAGCTACAAGCTTCAGGTTTTAAAATGCAAGGTGTGCTGCTCTTGAACTTTAATTGTAAGAGTTCAGTAGGCTTTACTGTTACCAAAGAGCTGCTGTGTATTTTGCTTGTAATTTGAATTGTTTTGTAGTTGCAGAAAGCAGTGGAGCCGGGGAAGGGAGAGAGGAAAGGTTGCGTGTGAAAACAGAAGTTGTTTTCCAGACGGTGGAGTCAGTAGGATCAGTCAGGTTTTTGTCACCGCGCTCATAAACAAACGCAGTGAAGAGAGTCACCATCCTGCTCAATGCTGAACTCTCTGGAAAAGTACAAGCACCGACCTGCACGCACGCTTACCCACACACGCATTGACAAATGTGCACGTTCAGTACATGCACGCGGTGACGAGAACACACAGCCACAAGCGCACACACAAAATCACACCATGCCTGGAGGGACTCAGTGGGAGGCCGCCTCTTAGTATGACCTGTAATGGATAGCACTGAGAAACACACACACATCCCAAGGTAGCGAAATGTCAACAGAAATGGAGGAACCATGTTTGTTGTGACTTGGTTTGTCTTTCCGCTTTGCTGCACTTGTATTGGAACCTTGATAACACAAGAAATGGACCGAAAATGACACTTTAAAACAAATAGCTGTGACAAAGTGTCTGAGAAATTGAAGAAAAAATGGTGCGTGTGTGTTTTTGTGTCTGTGCGTGTGTGTGTGTGTGTGTGTGTGTGTGTGTTTACATCCATGTTTGCCTCAGAGAAAGACGGTAAGAGTGAAGTCGCTCCAAGATGATAACAAAAACAGTTTGTTTTCTATCAAACATTTCAATCTGCTTGTCTTTTTAATGAAGCCACAGACACAATTTACTCTCGAATACGATTTCTTCCCTCTTTCACTTTCCATTCTCACTATTTTCTAGTTTTCTGCTTCTTTATCGTCTCTCCTCCCTTGTCTGTCCTATACTACCTTCCTCCTTCCACGTTTGCTCTCATATTGTGTCCCTGCCCTTAATCGTATGTCCTCTCTTTCTTCCCCTCCCAGTGCTCCATGCCCTCCTGTATCGTGGCCTTCCATGTGACTTGCGCCTTCGACCACGGCCTGGAGATGAGGACCATCCTGGCAGAGAACGACGAGGTGCGCTTCAAGTCCTTCTGCCTGGAGCACAGCTGCACTGCCAGCAACAGTAGTACAACCTCCAACAACTTCTCCAGTCTGACCAGTATGAGCCATGGAAACCACTCCACCACCAACGGAGCGCACAGCGCAGCCAGACCTGACTGGGCCACCACCGCTGTCACTTCTGAGCTCCGGCCTGACCATCAGCACCAACCAAACATCAGCAGTGACCCGGAGCAGAGGCCGGTATTGTACCCGATTTCGGCTTCAGACCGAGCTGAGAGGGAACAGCTGGAGAGGGAGAAAGTGAGCAAGAGGAAACAGAAGCTCCAGGAGCTGGAGGATGAGTTTTACCAACTGGTGGACCCCAGGGAGGTGGCCGAAAACCTGGCAATGCCCGTCCCCCAGGTACGTTAAGCCATGGAGCTAAAATAGAGCTGCTACGAACAATTATTTTCATTATTGATTAATCTGCAGATTTTCTTTCTAGATCAATCGTTAAATAGTAAAAAAATGTCCCAGTTTCTCAAAGTCCAAGGTAATGTCTTTTGTCTGTCCAAAACCCAAATATATTCATTTTAATGTGATATATATAAAAGAGAAAAGCAGGAAATTGAAAATCGATTTGATTCATAGATTTTCAGAATAGTTGGCGGTTATATTTCCGTCAAGGATTTGCCATATGAAATGATGAGAAATGGTGCCAAACACTCGTCATTCAGTGTAATAGATACACCTCCATGCGCACTGAGAAATAACTAACTTTTCCACTGACGTGAGTCGGGTATATATATATATATATATATATATATAAATAAAGCATAAGTATGAATCAAGCAGGCGGTGAGGCGGGTCACAATAGCAACACTTGTTCATGCTAAAAAGCAACAAGTGTGCAAATACTGTGACAGCGACGTTCTCTCCACTAAGAACAAGAAGCTGAAGCCTCTTGAGAACATATGATCTGACAAAACACAGTGTCTAAAAATAATCTACGGAGCGCCTCACGCACTTTTCATCCTGTTTTTAGCTTAAAATCTTATAGAATATAAAATAATAGTAAAAAAAAAAATAACTTGATGCAGTCTCTCCATTTGCCTCCTCAATATTACTCTGATCTTTTCCCAGGACTTCAAATACTCAGTTAATCATATACTATTCGAGAGGAAGAGTTTGGCTTCCACTATTAATTAGATGTAATTAGTGGTATTGATGAGTTGCATTTAGAGTACCTCTAACGTGCATCACATAAAGTGCTCCCTATTCACAGGTAAACTGTCTGATAAATCAAAGGCTTTTGTTTGGAACGCACTGTGATTAACTGGCCTTTGCTCTCCAAACACGTTTTTTTGGCTGCAGGCAAGAGCTTTTTTCACTTTAAAGGAAGACTACAACTGTAAGCAAACAGCTTTTCATACATAGGGATGACAACTCTGTATCATGCAATCTACAGTTGTTATTACTGAGGTTTGTACATTGAGAGTCGCATTTTTTAAAGTACAATTTCTGTCAGTTTTAAAATATTTCGCTGTAATAGAACTGTACATTTTCGGTTTCATTTGAAGCAATTAATGTGACTTTCATTTGAACATTGTAATAAAAAATTTTTTTAAAAAAGGGAATATTGTGTCTCTTCTTCCAGGTGGACTTCTTGTATCAGTTCTGGAAGATGAAACGGAAGGCCAACTTTAATCGACCTCTGGTGACCTTAAAGAGGGACGAGGTGGACAACCTGGCCCAACAGGAGCAGGACGTCCTGTACAGACGCCTCAAGCTCTTCACACACCTCCGACAAGACCTGGAGAGGGTGAGTCGAAGATATATGTGTGTGTGTGTGTGTGTGTGTGTGTGTGTGTGTGTAAATCCAGTGAGACTTGTTGCTTTGCGCTCTGTATTATTCAGAAAGGAGGTCGTGTTTCACATTGTGTCTATATCTGTGTGTGTTTGCATACATGCATGATCCGTGCTCAGTCCAGCCAGTGTTGCTGATGTTTAGGGGGTAAAAAGATCATTGACAGTATCTTTATGAAGTTGATTTTTTAATTTCATGGAGAATAATGTTATATGAATGAATAGCTGAAGGATGAAGGCATAATGAAATGGTGAATGATCTAATGAGTGAATGAAGGATCGTCGTGTTGAACATTTAAGTGAATATCCACCTACCGAACATAATTCATTTGGTTTTTCCTGCCACACTATACAGTATGTAAAAGCACGTCAGTCGGCACAGAGGACTTTTTTTCAGACCTGTTTTCTTGATGAAATCACCGGCTGTGTGTTTTGGTTCGTGGACTTTAAATTCAGTCTCAGGTGACCCTCGACGTAGAAATATTGTTTGTATGTCTCTTGGGATGTGAAAAAGTTACTAGTAGAATAGTGTGAGCGGTGGAGTGGTACCAACTAGATAACGTTGGGACTGAATTCTCTCTTTTCGCTGAAAGACTCAAGAGCATGTCCTCATGAGCCTTTTGCTGAGCACCGCTGCGTGGAGTTCCCCAGAGACAGATATGCCCATGTTTGTACAACTGCATGTCATGTAGAGGAAGGCTTTTATTTGTAGCCTGTAGGAGAGGATGCTGCCAAGAGCTGAGGGGCTTCAACACTGAAGTCCTCTGAAATGAACAGCCTGCCTGATCTATACCCAAGTGGTGCAGCTTCTGTGGTAGTCATGGCCTGTCCACCATGTTCAAGCATGGTGTATTTCTCAGTACTATCTAGTGCAGGTCATACTAAGACGGGGCCAAATGAGTGATTTTTTATTTATTTCTTTGTGCGTGAACAAGGTAACTAACTAGGTCTCAGTCCCGATACCTCGGCCGATATAGAGTACCGATTTACACCAAATGTGTTTAGTTTTTTTTTTACATAACATTGATGACATAAAGGAAAGGAAAGTAAAAGAAAAGCTTCCATGCAACTCGCAGTTTGCTTTCCTGAGCTTTGATCAGGGTATAAATGATCATCACAATGACCTGAATGTTAACCACTATGTAAATTTCCTTGCTTGGTTTCTCGGATTGGTTGTGCCCATTCTCATAACCTCGCTCCAGGCTCGTGTTCGCAGTGCTCTGATAGTTGATTGGCATTCACTGCAGAGGTGCTCTCAAAACCTCTCTCTGACCCGGCAATCTACCCTACAGAATCTGAATGACAGCGGGCTGCCCACAGCCAAACATCTACCACAACCCTAGTTTAGGGGGATAGAGTTAACTCTGGCTTGCCAAGGACAGGCGGCTAGACTGCTATGTTGGAAATGTTTGGAAAAATGTTTTATATCATTACCGCAATCTAAAAAACATGATATGGCATTTGCCTATTTTCGAACACTAAATCGACCCAAAAGAATCTGTTGAAAAAGTTTCCTCCACAAATGCTCTTAACAACCAGTTTAAATGCATTTTTCTTTCAGCAGACTGTAGGATGAACCAAATCATCTGGTGCCCCAAACACTTTTCTTCCTTCATTTCCTTTGCATGTGATTTGATAGGGTGCAGTTGGCTCACCTTGGTTTGGTTTCAGCTTCATTGATATATAGTCATTTGGCTCACAGTGGGCGACCTTTTGGCAATTAGGTGGCTGCATACCAACCAAATCACCCACTATTCTGTAACAAACTAAAGGAATGACTTACAAACACAGGAAATAATTGGATGACTTCTTTTAATTGCTCATTGGTTTTCCCATTTAGCCTCAACTGGTAATACCAGCGGAGTGGACTTAAAAAGTTCTGATTAGCGTGCTTTGCCTAGCAATCCCACAAGGTGCATTCGTTTTTTTTGATAAAACAATTTCTCCTTAATAACTTGAAATGATGGATTGAAAAATAATTTCCCATAAAGCAGGACACAAATGGGGTTTTAACAGTTTACAAGTGGCTGACCCAATTCATAATCTCGATTATAAGTTCAGTGTGCGGTTTTTCTTCCTGTCATGCGCACCACTTAGTCTGGGTCTGGACACGGAGTATGGAAAGACCTAACTATGTACTGTAGGTGCACATTAAGTTGTGAGTCTGTAGATTATTTTTGATATATAGTCATCTCTGTGATGGAAACGCTACTCTACAGAGGTGGTGGTTTCCGGTAGACTTGTGTAACTGAAGCCTGACCACAGTGGTCTCCAGTGGTCAGGCTTCATTGATTGTTGCAGGCCTAGCTAACTTTCTGACCAATCAGTGCGTCTGTAGACGACGTAATGCTTCTCCCTCCAGACCACTTTTTATTATTGACGTGTGTGTTGCAGAAGTCAACCATACCACTTAAAGTCTCTTAGGTTAGCTCAGTCCATCAATAAAAGGTTAAACAATTGAAGACAGTCCGTAGAAAAGAAATAGCTTATTCAACATTGATCTTCCGGTATTTGTTTGTCCATCTGTAAAACCTGTAGGTATTATACATGATCAATTGAGTAGTTAGTCGTATGCATACACAACAGGACTGAACAGAAGTTTCCAGGGAACTCTAAAATCTGATAACACATTTGTAAGTAGTAAAAGACACTAAAGTAGCAATTTGTCCCAATATCTATATTTACCATCTTAAGCATTTAACTCTGCGATAACGCGCCTCCAGGTAGTAAAAGTGTCCCACATCTAAAAATTAAATATAAATGCCAACACACAGTAAACTTCACCCACACTTGATGAACACTTATCTGCAGCACTTAGTGGTATTCAGGTACAAAAGCGGTGAAGATGTTTTTTGAAAAATCGTGTTTCACTATGCCATTTGCATGTGCTTTCTGAAGCGGCTGTGCGTGCATTATACTGCCACGGCTCTCTGCCATTATACACCTCTGGATGTTGTTTGAACTTGAAGGACTCTTGCATTTCACAAGTAATTTCATTACTCCGTGAACGTCGCTACAAATTCAGATGAAAAAAAGCACGAGTTTTTTTTTGCTACTGATGTTTCCACGGCAGGACTGTGTCATCAATGGGTGACGATGAGATTACTATGTTCAGAGACGTCTGAACATCAACAAGTTGTTGAATCTCAGGCTGTATCAAATCGAGCAGCGTTCCAATTCAGCACCGCTCGACGGTCTGACAGAGAGGGCAGAATTGATTGTGTTTGCTGCTGGCTGGTCTCCCATGAGGAGGATTGATCATCAATCGGTCCCGTATTGGCGGGGCGAGTGTTGACAGCTCCCTGCTATTGATGCTAGTGGCTGTCGATATACAAGCTCTCTTTCTCGTCTTCTGTCGCCTTCACTTTCCTTCCCAACACTCCCCCTCTTTCATCTCTTTTTTTCTTCCCTCCTGCTATCTACTTCTGTTTCTCACTCACAGATTTAAAAAAAAAAAAACAGAGGACCTTCTCGTTCAATGCCGATGACCCATATTTTTTAACCCATATTGCTCTATTTTAGCTCCATTCAAATGTTTTTTTTTCCTCTCTTGGTTCAAGTGTGAGGTCCTTGTCCGTGTCGAAGGACTTGGGATGTGCGTGTGTGTGCGTGTGTGTGCGTGTGTGCGTGTGTCAGGGCGCATGTGTGTATCTGTGCACGAGAGAGTATTCCAATCATCTCTGATTTGCTGGCAAATTGAAAAATCCCCTCCATCCTTCCATCCCGTCATCCCTAGACCCCAACCCAATCAGACCCCACGACCAAACCCTCCAGCCTGCTGCTTTTGTGAATAAACGTGTGTATGTGTGTGTGCATGTTGGTGGTGGTGGTGGAAGAATCCGGGGGCTAATGTTGGGGTGGATTATCCCCCTCCTCTTCCTCTTTGAAGTGCTGCCAATGGAACGAATTGCACCGTGCTGTCCCTAATGCACTGGTGAGCTTTCTCCATTTCTCTTCTCTGTCGCCCCCAAACCCCCCTGTCCTCCCCTTTCACCCACATCAGTCATCCAATCAGTGTGCAACATGTCTAAGCAATGTGTGGCACGGTGATTGGGTAGTGTAAGTTAGCAGCTAAACGTCGCTTCTTCTTTTTCTTTTTTTACGACTTGTGTGGTGTTTTTAAATCCGGCTAAAGGTGTGTGTGTGTGTGTGTGTGTGTGTGTGTGTGTGTGTGTGTGTGTGTGTGTGTGTGTGTGTGTGTGTGCGTGTGTGCGTGCGTGCGTGCGTGCGTGCGTGCGTGCGTGCGTGCGTGCGTGCGTGAGATATGATGCTGGACTTAGTCAGAGGCTGTTTGTGTGAGAAGGTTGTCCGCGCAAATCCCTGCACCAGCTGGGAAAGTCTACCGCACGAGTGCCTTTTTAAAAAAAAATAAAAAAAACACTGCAACCCCACATGTCGTGACCCATAATTCACTCTGGGCTGGACTTATGCTGGTAAAAATATAAAATCTGAAATTTAAATAAGTAATGTGTAGAGCCAGAACATATATAGCAAAAATGCACAATGGGCCGGTTAGTCTTGTTAGAGTTGAGTAGAAATGAATTATTTTGTATGTCCGACTTGTTTCTAAATTGAGCTAACTCCAAATCATTTTTTATTAAACATTTCTTTTAAAAAAAAATACTTCTTGGCTTCAAGAAGCTTATTCAAATAGCTGATGTCCTCCTCCTCCTCCTCCTCTTCCTCCTCCTAAAACCTTTGGACAGAGCCAGGTTAGCTGTTTGCTAATAAATCTAACTCCTAATTTTTTTGAATAAATAGCATTCCTATTCTCTATTAGTCTATTTTTCTGTCTTGATTCAGAAACTCAGGTATTGTATTAACACTATTGACAAATTCCAAACAATACCCAGTCTTAGTGTGAAGTTAACTGTTACTCATCTGTAGTTACACCTGTGTAATCACCTGACATGTGCTGGTCAAATACACCAAAAAGAACACATACAATAAAAATTAACTTTGCTTTACTGACTGACAAATGAAAGGCCTGATCCAAAATCCCTAATTTGTCACTCATTGACATTCACTCCTCACTGGATCCTTTTCAGAGGACTAACACTGCCGTTAAAGGGTTCAGTACATTCACCGGCTGGGATTTGGAAAGTGGTTGAGATGAAGCAAAGGTTGTGGGTTTTAGCTGAAAAGGTCTACAGAAGTTGAGGCGAGTGGAGAGAGAGAGAGCTGGAGCTGGGTGAAAAATAGGTTACTGCCAGAGAGGAGGAGAGGAGAGGAGAGGAGAGGAGGAGTGCAGGGGTGGAGGCTCAGGGTCTAGAAGCACAGAGAGCAGGACTGAACTTTACAGTGGAGGAGAGGTGCTGAAGCCTGGGGAGGAGGTGAATGAATCGGGTGGGGGTGGGGGGGTGCCAGGGCTCAGCCTGGGCGAGCAGACGGGGGAGAGCTGGGGCTGACGGAGGGAAAGCAGGTGTGAAAGAATCCCTTTTCCTTACTCATTTCCTCTCGTGTGTTTTCACATCTATAACTACTTGAGCCGAACAATTGCAGTTAGTCTTTTCCTTCCCGTCAGTACATTGGTGCTCAAGCCAAGGCTGGCAAAGTGTCTGATGGCACGGTGCCGTTCTGTGCCCTGCCCTCTGCTCTCCTTTGCTCTCTCACGTTAAAGACTTGGCAGCACACTGAGCACAGCAGGTCAACAGTCCCACACCCAGGAGGCCCTCAGAGCAGAACAGAACAGTACACTTATGAAACAGTCCACTTAAGGGAAGGGAGAGCAAGGGAACGTTTTGATTTTGAGTAGCGAACATAGGTTTTTTTATACGTTTCCTTTCACTATTGAGCGCTCACAAGCAGGGAGTGTAGAAGAGAAATGGTATCTAATTAGAAGGAGGAAAGTAATGGAAAATATAGAAGATGAAAGGCGAAGATAAGACCTGAGAGGGAGAAAGTAGAGACTTGGGAAGTTTTTTTGAGTGGTCACGCTGCAGAGAGCCTTTACCTGCAGGTTTGGAAGCAGCAGTGTGGTTCAGGACTGATGTCCGTCAGGTGAACTCAGTAGACTCTGTGCTGGGCCGGGGAGGAAGTTTGGAAGCAAAGTAAAGAATGAGGGAGGAATAGATGTGACCGTGGGACCAGAAGTGTGCTGGTTTGCAGTGTAATGAAGACCTGGTCAGGAAAAGGTTAAAGAGAAGAACTTTCCACATCTAAAGAAGCTAAAGACAAAAAAGTTTTTGACGGACGAGGCTTGCTTGTATCTTCATCATCTCAGACCGCCAACATCTACGGATTTAACTATTTTTGTGGCCTGTGTTGTCTCAAATCCACAATTCGTAAATGCCAAGATCCACACAGCCCACCAAATAAATCTTCCAACTTCTTCAAATTGTTTTATTTGATTATGTTTTAACAGGACAAAAAAAAAAAAGAAAAGAAAACTTGGACTCTTCTCCTGACTTTTATTTCTTTACTTAAGTCATCTCTTTTTCTATACAATCATCCAAGAAACACATTCTTTATTAATTCAGTCATTTTCAGTTTTTTTATTACTCTTTTCACTTAACTACTAATAACTTTTCTGCAACTCTGCCATTTCTCATGATATTCATAAAGCATGTGTTCCTTGACAAAGAGTACAAATTGATATATATATATATATATATATATTTATTTTGTGTATATCCTGTTTCTGCATTAAATCTTGTCATAAAAAAAGAAAAGTGATATATATTGATTTTTGATTGACAGAATAGGGGTTGGAACAAAAGTTAAATATGGTTCAGTACATTCATCAGGCTGCAGACCTTTAACCAAAATGACAAAGCAACATTTTAGTGTTAGTTTGTGTTGGTATAATGATAAAAATGAGCATCAGTGATTATATAAAAAAAAAAAAAAAAAAAAAAAAAAAAAAAACATTTATATGGAAAACAATTGCCAATTACTTACAGGCATTTCATAAAAGCTTAACAGTGCCTTCTTGATCTCATAATCTAAACACAAATCCCATAACATAATAGTCTTTTCCTTAATTTACAAGTAATATTTACAACTTTTGTCTGGTCTTTAAAGCATCAAAATCAGTTGTTTTACCTCTTGAATTCCAGTGTTTTAGCATTGCACTTTTATAAAAAGGGGTTGAGGCATCCTAATTTAAACCCTAATATTGGTCGGGCTCAAAATAAAACGCAGGATCCTGCGCTTCCCATATTGTAACTTGATGCCATTATTTCATTAGACTTTCCCTGCCCTTCAAACTCCACACCTCAAGTGTGTTACAGTCTTACTGTTAGATTTTGTAGTGTCGAGGATATTTTGGCCACCTTTGCAAAAAAAATTCCTCCAGAGCCACAGAAGACATTAAAACTCTTTTCACTGGCGGAGTAGCACTCCTCATAGCTAGTAAACTGAATTTGATGCACCAAATTGATGGAATGTCGTGCATCTCGGATGATATTGTTTTCATGTTTTGTTTTTTTTACATCTCTCCATAGCTAGCACATTGAGTTCAGTTAAAGAAAAGAGAATGGAAAACAAAGAGCGAGACAGATGAGGGATTTCTCATTTGACTCTCCTTTTCCAGTTCATTTCTTATCATTACATTCATCTGATTGTTTTAGACGTAAGCTCCCGCAACCTCTTGACACCCTTCCAGCACCCTTCCCCAGCTCATCTGGCATTAAACCTTCTCTCGTGTTGCGCAACGTTAGGTAGGGTCAGGGAGAGGACAGAGGCATGGAAAGAGCGACATCGACTCTGGTGCTGTGCTCTGTGTTTGGTGATAACATCCACCTCTCCCTCTCCCTCTCTCTCCCTCTCTCTCCCTCCTCTCTCTCTCTTTCCCTCCTCTCTCTCCCTCTCCCTCTCTCTCCCTCTCCCTCTC
>CALSBV010011010.1:6117580-6134508 GCA_943590825.1 Bovichtus diacanthus | reverse complement strand
CTCTCCCCTCTCTCTCTCTCTCTCCCTCTCTCCCCTTTCTCTCTCTCCCTCTCCCTTCTCTCTTGCCCCTCTCTCTCCCTCTCTCTCTCTCTCCCTCCTCTCTTTCTCCTTCTCTCTCGCTCTCTCTCTCTCCTTCGCTCTCCCCCTCTCTCTCTCCTCTTCTCTCTCCCTCTCTCTCTCCCTCTCCCTCCTCTCTCCCCTCTCTCTCTCTCTCTCCCTCTCTCCCCTTTCTCTCTCTCGCTCTCCCTCTCTCTCTCTCTCCCTCTCCCTTCTCTCTTGCTCTCTCTCTGTCTCTCTCTCTCTCCCTTCTCTCTCTGTCTCTCTCTCTCTCTCTCTCTCTCTCTCTCACACACACACACACACAGACATACACACATTGATGTCAACTTACATGCTACACTACCACTTACATGCAGTCTTGCACACACATTCAGAACCATTCATCACCCACATGCATACCGACAGAGGCATTGCTTGCATACACACACTCTTATACCTACACACACACACACATAATTGCTGGGGGGGGGGGGGATTCTAGCTGCGGGCCAGACGGGCCGAGTCATGCAGTAGACAGACCCACCCTGTTGGATCACCGTCAACCTGGCTCCCCACACACAGCTCTGCTCCAAACCTAATACTGGCTCACTACACACAATCCTTTCTTCTTCTTCTTCGTCTTAGTCTGTTTCCAAGATGCTTCAGGGTACTTAAAGACATCCAAGACAAGGGCCTTTTTTGTCCATCAGCAGCGTTTACTGTTTTATCTCAACATTCAACAGTCACTATAAGTGTTTTACCAGCCAACCAGGTTTCATTTTTACATTCAGGAAGGACCTGGAAATCATGGTTGGCTTGCTCCCAATGTGACCAGTAGAGTAACGCAGACTCCTGAGGGGAAGCAGTCTGGTTCTCGCTGTAGTTTACGAGCTCTCTGCTGCAGGATTTTTGGCCTATGTTCGTGCTTGCTGATGGATTCTCCAGAGAGACTTCCCAGACATCAAAAAAACGTTTTGATTGATGGGATTTTTCGGACGTATGTTTTTTTTTTTTTCCTGAGCTCATTCAGAGGAGACCAGCTGCAATCTAATGAATCCAGGGGGATTTCTCAGCGCATTTGATATTGTGAGGTTAATACACTGGAATTGACTGTAGTTTTGCTTACTCACTAACATCTCATTAGGTGAAAGCCTCCTCACCGACCACAATCAGGAGATACTGTTGAGACTTATTACCTTGTCTAGTATTTAATAGGTAGATTACATCTTCATGGGGTAATAGTGCAATTTAAGGTTAAATGTGGTTTTTGGTATTATTCTTAAAAAATAGACAACTTAACATATGTTACAATCAAACAATGAAGATATCGGAATTTGAATGGGACCAATGGGTCCTCTGATCATGAACAAACATTATGCAACTACATGCACATTTTATTGGAGAAAAAAAAATAAAATTATTAAACACATTCCAGTCTTTTTGTCTACATTTTGGGCACCCTTGTCCAAAGTTTGTTTTGCTAAGCCTGTTTTTTTTTCACTTTTTAAGAAGCCCTATTTGTGCCAAACTTAAAGACATGTATGAATACTATATAGGGCCAGATTCTGCAGCTACCGTATTATGAAAAAGCCAACTTGAATTACAGTCATTTTTTATAAGAAATAACGCTTTGGCACGGATACTCAATAATTGTGACATCAATTTGTTACAAAGCGATTCATGGGAGAAATAACTTAAAAAAGACTGAAAACATGCCAGAAAGAGTAAAACAAAAAAAGCAGTTGGGTTATAATTTCAAAAATAATTATAATTTGAGCCACAAAGATAGACCAAAAAGACTGAGAGCAAACATACAATCATCTTGTCTTCAGTTTGGCAAATTGGATAGCTATGGTTGGAAAAGCTCACAAATACAAGCAGGAGTCAAACTATGGCATTTCAAATGGTTAAAAATAATAAGTAAATTCTTCAGATCTATTTTAAAAGCCACTGTAAATGTAAAAAAGAAGAAAAATGCTCCCTTGCTCCCTTCTTTGATCTGCTTGGGAATCTGGCTGCATCCCTCCGTATGAGCTGAAGGCGAGAACAGGCTTTACACCTTCACGTAGCCTCGAGCTCCATCCCCTCTGCTGGAAACCGCCTGTTGAGATCCACTGCTCTCTAAAACTCTGCGTGCTAAGCTTTACTGTGTAACACAGCCCTACGGCTTCACAGCTTACAGAGCTGCTCCTTTTGGCTCCAGCTGAAACATGACCATTATCTTTCTAATTATGACTACCTTTTTGCAAACAACTCATCTCAGATTAATGTGAGCAAACTTTATTGAGCCTGTATGATCCGCTTTTCAGGATCCCTCCAGAAGCCAGAAATCAATTTCTTTCCAACTTTTATTTACAGTCCTCATCCACAATATTCCAAAACTAAATAATTAAGTGTGTTGCATTTAGGCAAAGCTACAACTCCAAGGCAAAACTCTACACAGTATATATGATGATAATAACAATTTAAGCTCAGTTGCCCAAAATGTCGGTAGTCATTGTGGGTACTTTTGACAAGAAAAAAGAATATATATGCAATAAAAAAAAAAAGGTGCTGCATTGATTTTTGATCTCTAGAAGGTGGAGGGTCTTGAATAACTACAGTTACAACATGAGTTTCTTCTGCAATCGAGCAGCCACATGGGAAGGGATGGAAATCTAGAATCGTTTCCCATTGAGAAGCAATTCTTGATCCGATTCATTGGAAATGCATGCTCCCGTGACCATCCATACCTCTTTTCAATCCCTTTTCAGACTTGCGCGCGTCTATGGCGATGCCACATGTAGATGTATCGGCCGGTAGCTCCCATGATCTTCGCTTCATTCTTGTTTCATTGTAGTTCTTTCGTCTCTATATCGTTGTCTTTTCGTTTTCTATAACTGGAGCACGTGTGGTCCACATATGACGTCACCAGAGGCCGATTGACCGCCAAAGGAGGAGAGGCAGGGTTAGAGCTAAGCTAACCTAAGCTAGGACCTAATGCCACTCACTACCCAGCCTGCTCCTGGCAGATGTCCGGTCCTAGGAAAATAAGATGGATGAAAAACTCAGGCTAACCCAGAAACAGGAGATCAGGGATGATGATGACATCTTTACAGAGACCTCCAATTCATCAGGAATCGATAAAGAATCGAATCGATTAGAGGAATCGATAATGGAATCGGTATCAACACTTTCAGAACAGTTCTCATCCCTACACATAGGTCCACTGTGTGGTTTCAAGGGTGAGCTTTGACTTGCATGGAATTTATTATTTCCCTTCTGCTTTGAGACATTTATGTATTGCTGGAGTATGCATTATTTAACAGTACAGACTCTCAAGGAGCAACATGAAACTTTTTATTCAACTCTTGTCGAAGCAAAGCATTTGACTGACTCAGTCTCCTTTTCTACTTTCATTTTGGAAGCAGATTGATATTTTCTCTGACATTTCCCGCTGGCTGCTGCAACTCAGCGGCCGGCCTTTTCCAGCCAGAGAGTCGGTCCAGGCTTCTCCGCCTTTTATCCCTCCTAAGTGTTGTAGTAGTCCAGCTTCAATTGTGCACCTCAATGGCTGCTGCTTCGACTGCTCGATAGTGGCAGCAATGACACTCCTGAGTGACTTCAACTCAACTCCTATCACTCTGCCCCCTACCTCGCTCTATGTTACCTGGACTTTTTTTTTTTTTCGTCAGCATCTTTGTCCAGAATCTTTCCTCCGTCTACCTGCTTCACTTCTTTTCATGCATTCAACAATACAGAACTTTTAGCTGACAATTTCCTCTTTCAATCCTGTCCCTCGTACCCTTTCTTTTTTTTATTTAAATTCGCATCTGAAATCTATCATCACCCTCTCTCTTTTCACCTGAATCTTTCTTTTCTTTTCATCCTCCTCTCTCTTTTCCATTTTTCTTCCTCCTTCATTTCTATCTTTTTCTCTCTCTGTCACCTCCTGCTCTCGCCCTCTTCCTCTCACTGGATATTCTCACCATCCCGCTGCCCCTCTAATATGAGCTCTATTGGATGAAATAAATATGAGTCGGAAGAAGGATAAATATTTATAGCTTCTTCGGCTGTATAATTTTGCGTGTCAGTGTGTTGTTGCACTGTGCGTGTGCGTGCGTGTGCGTGTGGTATATGTTTTCAGACCCTTGGCCAGTGCAGGTGCTAAGGCTGCTGCAGGGATAAATAATTCACTGGAAGTTAAACCTTGAATGCACATCACTTTGATGAGACAATAGGAGCAGCATGGCAGCACACACACACACACACACACACATACACACACACACACAGAAACACACCACCTGGCACTGAGCGTATGTGCCCTCACACATGTAGAAATAAATGCATGAAAGTGCGCATCCCTGCGCGTACACATGTTCGACACAGATATCTTGTCATGCAGTAATCATGCATGAAAACACACTTTAAATGCACACATTGGCACACACTAATAAGCTTACATGCAACCTCAGCAGCAGTCATAAACACACATGCACGCAGGCCTTGTAATACACACACCGTAGTAATTGAAAAGTTATACTGTATTATGTATATTACGTATGTATGTGTATGTGACCGCTGCACCGCGTGTGTGCGCACACGTGTGCGTTTCCATTCGAGTCTATTTCTGGCTGTGGGAATGCATGACCGTGTGTGTAGTTTTGTGCGCTGGCGAGTGTTTGCCCATGTCAACCATCTCCGCTCTGTCTCTCACAACACACACACAGGCTCACTAGCTGCGCTGCACACAGATAGTGGTGCGTCAATAAGTAATGAGAGCGATATAAGGGCCCCCAGTTGACCCGGGCCTTTAATATTTTACAATAGGGTCTCTCAGACGGTACCAGCCGGCACACTGCCGCAACTCAACCGTAAAATCTCACTTCACAGGACTCGACGGCAAGCACCACCCTCTAAGGTCCAATTTAAAAGCATCCTCTGAGAACCTTTCGATGCAGTCAGTCAACTCAAATAGCGCTTCATATAGCACGCTATCTGTAAGATTAAAAGCTACTGCACAAGCTTTGTGAGGAAGTCCAAGCATGAAACCGTGGTGAAATAGGAGTCGTTTTGGGCTTTAGTTTCTAATTTGACTTGAGCATTAAAGTGTGAGCCGGTATTGATGCTCTTTCTCATGTATTACCCTTTGGCTGTCTTCATATTGGCTTCTTGCGATGCTGGCACTCAAGAACCTGGATGTCTTTCTGCTGGTATATTGGTGCATCAGGGGTTTTCTTGTAGGAACACTCAGTTTCACACAGTTTTACACATTCCCACATGGAGGCTGATTAACACAATACACTGTTTGCCACAGCTTCTCTTGAACTGCAGGGTTAAGTAGTGAGTTAAGTGTTGCTTTGTCCCCTCTCTGCCTAGATTTATCAATCAATCGATACATTTCTATTTGCCAAATGAACTTCAGTGAACTGCAATCCCGTCAGCTTCCTTCCATTGGTCCATTATTCACCGTGACAAAATTAAGAGATTATATGCGCAACATTTTAATCACAGGCTCAGTTTTGTAAAAATGTAGGCTGCCCCAACAGGCAGACCCAAAGGTTAGAGTCAATCAGCAGTACCAGTATCTACTGGTTCGCAGTGACATTTTCACAACGCCATAATGATTAGCCATCAGGGAGTCGATGAAGTAATGGCTCAAGAATAACTTCAAAACAAAAGACGTGAGGACAGAATGTAGTCACTTGTCTGACTCTGAGTAACATAAGACGCCAATAGATTCACACACATCTTGTCCCCAGTTTACCTCTTTTGGATATTTTGCTGGAAACAGCTGAACGGGTAACTATGTATTGATTGACTGCACACAGCTTCATCTCAAACTCCCAGACTTCTCTGTGAGAACATTCTCGCTTTTTGTCACGGAGTTGTGCAACTTAGTTCATAATTACGAGAGAGCGTTTCGAGGCATACAAACCTTCATTTTTAAATCGAAATGTGTTGCTAACCACAAAGACGGCAGAGAAACAGAATGGAAATCTTGCAGAAGTTTCGGTGGTGAGTCTTAGTAAAGATCAACTCAGCAGTTGGTCAATCAGCCAATTAGATCTGGTTTTGATTATATTGGCTTACAGTCAGAGACAGACAGATTTGCCCTGGGCAGATCTTTGTCTCAAAAAAGTACCTGCCAGACGTATTTACATAAGTTTTACTTTTGTTTTACACTTGGTGTGTGTTTTGTGTGGGTACTTTCTTGTCTGCCTGCACAAAGCTTGTAGAGAAAACAACATTTCCAGTAAGGAAAGTCATTGTTATACAGGCAAGGAACAGAACATATTAGATTTGGACATATAATCTGTTTCCTTTTGGCTATTTATATTGTATTTATTTACTTACTTTTCAAAGCTTCTAATAAAAAACTTAATTTATTTCAGCCATGGAATCAACCCCGGATAAAAACGTTAGATCTCATAACCAAAGGCAGTTATTCTTTCTGTACATCATAACCAAGATGCTGTAAACAAACTTTTCTCAATTACAGGCACATATTTACGGTTTACCATCATGGTTAACCGTGTCCAGTTTAAATATTAAAGACCTCAATTACATTGGCGACATACTTCAATGATGTTATCATGGCCGCTTCAGAGCAGGCACATTTTACTCATTTTGTGAGCAGTTTTATGACCTGCAGTGTAAACAGTCTCTTGACCAGGCATTTATTGGAGACAGAGGTTTATTTGCTGGAATATGAGGTTCTTCAAGGCTCCAAAAGCAGGCATTTATAAGACACTTAATGGGATTTACACTAAGGGAATTTTTCTCAGGGTATCATTGCGTTAGCTGAGGATGACAGTTAGGAATCATACAGCATTTTGTTGTTTCACTAGTCTTTGTTCACTCAGTATAGAAGCTTAAAGCAAGACGTTTGTGGTTTCAAGTGGCCTAGTTTTGCATGTTTGCATTTCTTCCAGCTGTGTCCTCATTTATCTTTTTTTTTTTTTTTTTTTTAATGTAGATGAAATGGTGCGTTATGACCTTTCCAACTGCCTGACTGTGATAGTGGCCTCGAGTGAGTCAGCAATAACTGAAGTTCAACCAAGTACTGAAAAAAAAAAACCCCCACATCTGAAACAAACTTGAAACAAGTTTGACGGTCACTGCTTTGCTGCTCCATCCTCCAGCATGTGTCATGAAGGTACCTCTTTGGTTAACTCCTGCAGTACGAAATGGTTGTTACAACTCAGTCAGCTCTTACCAAACCCCTTGCAAACTACCAGACCTTAGACATTTGTCTTGGTTCAGTCCTTGTCTCGTGGTGGCGTCACAGACTCAGCTTTCTATTGTTGTACGATTGCGTATTTGTGTCTCTTTTGGTTTGCTGTTCCCTCAGATTGCCTGGCAGGCCCTACTGGTACAGAATTACCAATCATAGCACAACTTGGATCTTAAAAAGGTTTAATACAACTATAGATGCAAGTGTGCGACATGTTTGTTTATTCACATTTTGGTCCAAAGTTTGGGTTCTTTAAAAAGTTAGTCATAATGAGGTTCCTGCTAAACTAGATTTTTTGTGATTTGATTTGAGTAAAATGGCACAAACAGTCCAAACACTGTCCGTACTCTGCTTTTGAGAAATGTTAAGGCTTGTCGGGGCTGTGTGTCAATACCAGAGGTGTGAACTCGAGTCACATGACTTGGACTCGAGTCACAAATGTGATGATTTTAGACTAGACTTGACAAAATCGAAAAAGACTTGCAACTCGATTTGGACTTTAACCCCAATGACTTGTGAATTAACTTGGACTTGAGCCTTTTGCCTTGAAGCCCAAAGATGAAAAGGTATGTTATTTAAAAAGTGTGCCATGAATCAATTCATTTCTTGAATCAACTAACTTTAACGCTATTCATTCCCAGCAAGTCGACACTTAATCCCGCAGAGCCACTTTTTTATTTTTTATCCAAGCTTGCAGGAGAGAATCTAGAACTTACATTACGTTACTTAGCAGCAGTTAGAAAAAATCTACAAAAGATAATTTTGTTTGTGTACAAAAACTACGCAGTAGTGAGCAATAGACGAATTGCAGTCAGCAAAACGCACAGGTCGAAATGCGTGAAGAACGAATTATGACTCAAAATTAGATCAGATCTCTATACCAAGGTAGTTAGACATAAAACGACCTTCATCACACAGAACACTCAATTATTCATTGACAATTTGACCGCATACCAATAATAAAGGTTACCACATCGTTTGAACGTGCTCAAATTCACAGGCTGCAACTTCACGTTTGTTAATGGTGTGAAGAGGATTTTAATCTAGGAGGGCAGAGGTGGTCTGATGCTGAAAGAAGTACTAAATATCAACACTGATGCTCGCAGATTGGTTAATGTTTTATTATAATCACCTGCTTAAATTGCTTTTATGCTCAGAGGAGACCAAAGTAGCTGCCAGCATACAGTATCCACTATGTTCTCTTTCAGCAGGGAAGCTTGTCCTCAGTCTGTAAATCCAGAGTACAATAAATTGAAACTAATTGGGAGGGTTCAAAGATTACAGTCAGCTGGGCCCACCCTGTTGGCGCCAAAAATCCATCACTTCCCGAACTGAGTTTCACCGTAAAGCTCCGAGCACAATTTTGCCAACTTTCCCACATGCTATCATTTTGTCCCAGCCAGCCTCTCGCACTATTATGGAATAAAGCTTCCCTGCTGAGCACCCTGTAGCATCTGCAAACACATTCCTCAGACCTCCACTTACCCCTGGCCGGCCGGGCAATAAAACATGGCCAATTAGGCTTTACTCCTTGCTGTGTGAAGGCCCTCTCCTGCTGCTGAGTGTGATCTGAGTCTGAACTACTTCCTCCCCGGCTCCCCCTCCAGAGAAGAGGTGAATGGAGAGGAACCTCTTAACCTCACCTGCCAAATAGTGTGAAACTTCTCCGGAGGTAGCTGCACCACATCTGTTCATTAGTGCTGTGTCCAGTATTACCTATTGTTGAAATCTCACCATCCTCCACCCTGCATTTCCTGTACAGTGCGCGAGAAGTTTATCCTGCATCCGCCCCATTCTTATTTGAATGTGTAATAGCTTCCTCTAGGTTCTTTGTGCATTTACAAACTTTCTGCTTAAGAATATTTTACTCATTGACACCCAAAAGCAATCAGAACATGTATGAAAGCATGGCCAGATGTGTAAAATGAAGAGACACAGACACAGTGTGTTTTAAAGTCAGTCAACTGTCCCAAACTTTTAACCAGCTGACTCGTATTCATGGGGTTTTTAAGTGCAAGAGTTTTTGTCTTTCTTATATAATGATGCAATGCGCAGTGTTTGTTAGGTTTAGTAAAATCCAAAACCACCGTGTGTGAAGTTTGAAGAATATTGTGAAAGTACGGTTTACCGGGATATTTCTGAATTAGATTGGTGAAAGATTTTGTATTTCTCAGTAAATCTCACCTCATTTTATTATTCCAAAAAAAGGCTGTTGCTGCTTGTCACCCCTCTCTTTAAAGAAATAAAGCATCTTTGAATTTTCAAAATGTAATATTCATTGCACAGTGTCTCGATTTCAGAATAATATCCAATAACATAAAATGCACATTCTAACTAAATCATCTTGCATGAAAAAGAAACAATGCAGTTAGATCTGGAATAAATTAATTTCACTTTATTTCAGACACGCATTGATATAAATGACTCATTCTGAAGAAAGTGTGTGCTACATGAAATGTAAAAATATTCCCTACCTTTTGCCATAAAGCAGTTTTTATGTTCGAAAAAACATTATTTAGTACGAGACGTAGTGAGCAAAGTGCTGTTGGCCACCAGTAGAAGATTATATTCATGTTGTACAGTACCAGGGATTCCTTAAGGAACTGTGGCAAGACTAGAGGTATCCAAAAGCTCAGACCAGTTTCTTCTTTAATCCTGTCAAGGCTTATGCATGCTGCATGCAAGACAGGCGATCCATGCTGTCTGGATACATTGTCAAGCGAGATTTTGGAGACAATTTAATCCCTCCCCAAATCCTGTTTTGTTTGCTGACATGAAACAGTTTGTCCAATAAAAGCTCAATCCAATGGAGGCGAGGGCTTTGGAGTAATAAGGTTTTCATAACCGGGATTTGATCTTTACATATTTGCTATTACACATAGTGTGGAGTGTACACACTAGCCTCTCATTTTAATTAAAGTGTGTGCTTGTGTGTGTCTGTGTCTGTGTCTGTGTGTGTCTGTGTCTGTGTGTGTGTCTGTGTGTGTGTGTGTGTGTGTGTGTGTGTGTTTTCCCTGTTTGTTGCTCTCTCTGTTTTCCTCCCTCCATTTCTCTCTTTCCCCCTTCATCTCTACATGGACTGTGCATGAGTAATCTGAAGAAAGGGAGAAGGGAGGGAGATAAAAAAAAAAAAAAAAAAGACAGGAGGAAGGTAGAGGAGCTGTTGGAGGAGAAAGGAGGGACAGAGGGGGCTGAAAAAGAGAGGATTAAACAAGGAGGTTAGGCAGCTGGATGAAGCAGTGCAAGCAAGGAGGGAAGTGTAAAGAGTAGTGCATATGGAAAGAGGAGCATGTGAATGTAGAGGAATGAAAGGAGAAAGAGGAGCAGAGTGTTGGTGTCACAAGGTTTATTTAGAGTTTATTGCCTTGGCAGAACTCCAGACTCCCTGTACTCCTCCAGCAGGCATGTCAGTGTGTGTATTACGATACGTGTGTGCTCCTGGATACACACTCGTAATCTTATATGCGTTTTTCGCACATGCATAGATGAAGCAAGTGATATAAAAAAAAAAACCACGCAGAGGAAGACCGGTGATTCTAATTGAATAAATGCGAGGGAAAACCACACACGCAGCCAAAATCTCAACATGTGACATCTGATTGGAGAATAATGTTGCCATGGATCCCAGATGGGCGTGGCTACCCTGTCAGTGACTGACTAGCAGGAGATAATTAATCATGTAGTATGTGGCTGTCTGGAAGTGTTTGGAAGTGATAGACTCTGGCGTGTGTGTGTGTGTGTGTGTCTGCGTGTGTGTGTGTGTGTGTGTGTGTGTGTGTGTGTGTGTGTCTGTCTGTCTGTGTACACATCAGGGAGGGTTTCGCATATCTTCAGTCTGCCGTATCCAGCTGCAGCAGCCTCCACTGTCTGTCTGCCTGTCTGACCCACTTTCTCCTCTTCCCTTCCTTCTCTCCTTCCTTTGTTAGCTCCTTCTTTCCTTCTTTCCCTCCTCCTTCCATCCTTCTATCCTTTCTTCCCTCTATCTCTTGCATATGTCCTTAATCCTTTCTTACCTCACTCCTTTGTACGCCTTGTAATTTTGACAAGCTGAATGAACAGGCCACAGCACGTCTTCAGTTTTTCTTCATGTTTATTCATTTTCTCTATCGGTGTCTTGTTTCTCTTCTTCAGCTCCATTTATTCGTCTAAATAGAGAAACTTGCAGGTTGACAGCTGATCGACTATGATCGGTCTCATATATCCAATTTTTTTGCCGCTCAAATTTACACACGTGCTGCATAATGATTTTACATCACACACACAGAGGTACCGACTATTGTTATAGTACTAATATAGTTCTTAGAAAGACAGAAAATCTGAATCTCTACGTCTAAGGGTTTACAGCGTAGCTACGTCACCGACTGACGTAGCGGGCAAATCTACACCATAGGCTATGCATACTCTAACTGACGTGCAACTCTTGAAAAAAATATACAAAATTGTCAGGGCTATAGAGGTACAAAGTTGGGAGCACAACAAAAAAAAACTTTAATTGGCTGCTTGTGTTCTCTGACCCCGCTGGAGATAGAGAAGCTGCATTGAACTGTGAACCATTGAGGAAGTTAAAGACAGTAGTTTTCTCAGTTGGCGGTTCAACCCCCAGCTCCTACGGTCCACATGTCAAAATGTCCTTAGGCAAGACACTAAACCTCACATTGCTGTCGATGGTTAACCTCTTTCTCTGTTCTGGGTTTATTCTTGTATCGCTGCCCATGTGCCTTTCTGAATATCTTAGCCTACATTAGATTCTCTCCTATGTTATTATGTTGAGTTATCCATCTTCTGTTTTTAAACTTTTATCAACCCGAGATCTGACTTCATTCTCACCTTTAGCATCAAGTCCAATAAAAGGTAGTCCTGCTGGGCGAAGAAAGTGACAGAATCCAGAACCTATGTTAGGTCTCTACTGATAGTTTAAGTCAAAACGTGGCCAACAATGTAGCCATGCAGAGAGTAAATGCTGCAAACTAAACAGTTATGCTGGCTTAAATCTGTTGTAGTTTTAGGGATATCTTAAAAGTGCACAACACGTACAAGTGCAGCTTTTGGTTCAGAATTGCATTTGAACTTCCATATTTTTGTTTATGCTGGGGATTAGATGAGGCTGTCTAAATCCGGTTCCAAAACTGACATGCTCTTCCAGGAAGACACAAGATATACTCTCTCCTCAGAAACTGAGACGCTGCAGATATCATTACAGGGAAACTTGAAGTGGTTATTATCGGTTGCATATAAATGTAGGCTTTAACTTGGCCACTTACTTACTGTCAGCCGGAAAGACAGAAAAAAGCAAAAGACACTTGTGACCGTCACCGATCAATTTCTGTCTACCCGGAGGTTTAGTTGTGGGGTTTTTCCTCAAACTGGTGTTATAGTTAACCGCATTTCAAAAAAATATTATTTGTCGGGTTTTTTTTTCTATCCACGTTAAACTCTGCAGGCTCATGAGAAATAATGTTTTTTTTTTTGTTTTTTTTATATATATATATTTCTAGCATCATAGGATTGAAATAAACACAAGTGTAACTGGAACATAACTGCGTTTCCTTCTGGACAATAAGAATAAAAACACAAAAGTAAAGAAGTCCTTCAGTACACAGGACTCGAGATAGAAATTTAATATTTTTTAATATCGCCCTTACGTTCAGGCTTATTGAATCCAGATATTGCCACTCTTATCTTGTGTGCGCTCGCACCCCTTTCATGTTTATGATCTATTTCGGGTCGTGACCAGTAGTTAAAGAACCAAGATAAAGCTGGCCGACGTTCCCCACTGCAAGCAGGGTTATTGCTCTGTGCTCTGACAGCTTCAGTGGATGAAATCGAGTCCCCAACTGTTTTAGGGTTCTCTGAAGGGCACTACAGGGGGAAGGTAACAAATTCACACCACGCTACTTTATCCTCCAGGTAGCTGATATCATCTGAAGGTCTTTACGATTCACAACACAGATATTTGTCCTCCTGCGGCCAAGATCTGCTTTTATGGCTGCTATTATTTCAGCCCACAGTATTTTATACAGTCTGTTTATGTTGGAAGGACTTGTAAATAATTTGGCAAGTCAAGGCAAGTTTATTTGTATAGCACCTTTTAAACACAAAGACGCTACAAAGAGCTTTACATATGGCATGAGACAACATTGAAAAGTGTATGAGCAGGAAATAATTAATTAGAATAAAATCAGCGATCAAGTGCCTCAACTTTAAATTTATAAAAAATAAAAAAAAGAAAGAAAAGCTGGCGTGGACAGAAAGGCCTTTAGCCTTGATTTGAAAGAGTTTAAAGTTTGATCTCGATATGTGTTGCATAAAGCTACAGGCTGCTTCACCGTGTTTTGTTTTAACCCTCACAACGGTAACCGGTCCGCTCCCAGAGGACCCGAGAAGTCTGGGGGGTTTGTAACACAAAAGCAGATCAGAGATGTATTTTGGCCCTAAACCATTTTGTGCTTCATAATAGTATTTTAAAATCAATCCTTTGACAGCGAGATGCAATTTGAGACCAGAGTAATGCGTTATGCTCCTGAGCTGCAGCAGTCTGATATCCACTTAATCCAGCCTATCAAAATAAAAGCATTTTCAGGGTCTTGTCAGACATTAATCCCTTAGTGCTCACTTTAGTTTAGTTGGAAACAACATTTTGGGAAATAAGCTTAGACAGATAACCAGCGAGGACTGGAGGATATCACCACTCCCCATTAAGAAGTAGTACAGCACCCTTAATGGTGAACATATAGACTTTAAATATGTAAATTTATTTAATCTCAAGCAAGAAATGTGCGTGTTGCTGCGTCCCGACAGCGGTGGTGTTTGTCTGTCTACCCTCCACCGTTGAAACATCATTTGTGTTTCCAGACATGCTTCATGGTCGAAATATTTGACGGCCATAAACTAAACTTTCTTTTTCTGGCTCTAAAGTCACCAAATTTACGTCGCTCAGGCAGGTTTTTATTTTCATTCATAAATGTGTAATGTTTTGACATATGAGGATGCAATGTGGCGGGAGTTATCTAACTGTCCCTGCAGGGCCATGAAAAAAGATTTATGACGTGTCGCACAGGTCACTAAGGTGTTATATTTGTGCAGTGTGGACTGTGAAGGAAAACCTGTAAAAGCACCTTTTACTAAAAGTATTCGCTATTTTCTTTTTAAATAAATGTTCTCTGTAGGTACCTACCAGTGTGATGGGTTTGTGTCGCATGTAATTAGGCAAATGTTGTAGCAACCCCTTAAATATACATACAGGTATAGTAATTTGATCCATTCTTAATATGAAAATATTAAATACAGCAGCTTTTACATTTAACCTCAAGCTTCCAACCACGTTCAGCCAGATTTAAACCTTCTACATCGAGATGTCTTTTGACCTGCAAGATGTTTTTTGATTGTGATTTTAAAATCCTGAGATCGTTCTTCGCATTAAGACCTTTTTGTGAACAAGTTGTAAATATTGTGCAAAGATATATATATATGGTAACAACAGTGTTGCCCAGTAGTTGAATATAGAAGACATTTTAATTACCTGGATAAATTACAAATGCAACGTTGGTATTTATCTGATGAATCGTGTCACAATCGGAGACATCAGTGCCAATATCCATTCCTTGTGTTTATTGTGATTTCTTTGTCATTGCGGTACGAACAACAACAACCTGCGTTTGCTTTGATTGAATGATTTCAGCTTTTTTTTAATTTTTTTTTTTATATCATACCTGTCCTTTATGATAATTGACATTGATGTGAATAGCAACACACTCTGGTGCGAATCAGCCCAGTAATCCCAGCAGTGTCACTCGTAGATGAAACGTATTCAGGCGACATGCGACACATTGACGAACTGTTTGGTCTTGTAATCGCAGCAGAGCTCCTTCCATAACGAGCCGTATGCATCTAAGTGCACTCTCCACTTTAATTATTCCAGTTGGGATTGTCTTGTTAGTAATTAACCCAGGCGCTCCACATTGGGTGTGGGGTGGTATTGGGCCAATTAAAGATCAATAATCCTGATCTTTAGCCGGCTGCTTCCTCACAGTGGTGTCTGTGTATTTCAAGGCCAATGAACAGTCGATGGTGCTCATTAGTAAGCAGCACCGGTTTGTGGTCGATACGCTGGGAGCTGTGGGGGTCAGGTCAATATAGATCTGAGCTGGAAGTTTAGTTGGAGAAGTAAAGAAAGAAAAAAGCTGTTATCTCCTTTCTTTCGTCGCTCATTTCGGCACTTTTCCTCCCTGATTGAGTTATACGGCCGCAACTAACAATTATTTTCATCATCGATTTCATCTGCCGATTAGTTTCTCGATTAAGTGTTCGGCCTAGAGAATGTCAGGGAAATGTCCATTCCGGTTTTTCTCAAAGTCCAAGGTGACGTCTTTAAATGTCTCCTTTAGTCAGTGTTTTAGTTTAATATGATATAAAGTGGAGAAAAGCAGGAAATCTCCATATTTATTGAGGCCGATTACAGCATTTTCTGCAACTTTATACAATTAATAGTTCGACTTATTGCTGCAGCTGAATAAAACTTTGTCTCACCGTATTTGTTGCAACTCTTCCGTCCTCTCTGTATGTCTGCACAGTAATATACAACATGTGACTCACATATTCCTTAAGTCAACACCATGAAATCCATTTTTAGTCACAGACACTTAGACACACACAACACACACACACACACACACACACACACACGCATGCATTCCCTCTCTGGTCCCACTGAGTTTATCTCTATCTCAGAGATCAGTTTGGAAATTAGTTCTGACGTAGCTCCTGCCTTTCTGCCCGGGGCAACACCCGTGGACGTACACTCTCTTTCGCAATCACACACACATTCACCTCACACACATTCACCTCCACGCTGTTTCCCGAAATGGAAAGCAACACGGAGACACTCATTAAAAACTGTATGTTTCCGTTCACCTGGTGTAATGCATATTTTTGAAATTGTGCAATAAGTGGGGGAAATTGTCAAAAAACGAATCAAATTAATGGCTTTGCTGGCTGAGGTGGAGAGAGTGGAAGAGAAGGCTTATTAACATGAGAACGCAGTAAATGCTGATGGAATTTTTTCTAATAAATGATTAGTACTCCCTGTCACACGCTCATGGCTCACTGGGACACTTACTAAAACACAGCCATCTTTAATGGTATTAGTAACATGTGTGCTCTTCCTGCTATGACAAGTCAAAATGTCTCCTGCGCAGAAAGCCCATTAGAGTTATTAGTGACGTCATCTTTTTAAGTGAAGTTTATGTATCGACTGTAAACTAATCCTAGCCTCAGTGCATAACCTAATTACAATACCTCAATACATATCTCACGTATTCAAATTTACGTTTATGTGTAAAACCAAATGTCCAATTATTTTACATTTGGTATTTTTCACAGTAGGTCATTTTCGTTGCTGACCTTGAAAATGTTCCATTTTTTTATGCAATATTTCGATGAAAAAGTACCAAATTGCTCCTTCTTTGCATCACTTACACACACACAAACACACACATTGTGACTCATCCACTTTCCCTTGTCACACACACACACACACACACACACGAAGGGCATGGTGCCCTCCTGCCAGACACCTGTTGCAGTAATTAGTGGTTGATGACAGCCATTGCTCTGCTGACCGCTGCTGTGTGTGTGTGTGTGTGTGTGTGTGTGTGTGTGTGTGTGTGTGTGT
>CALSBV010011010.1:6100313-6117570 GCA_943590825.1 Bovichtus diacanthus | reverse complement strand
GTGTGTGTGTGTGTGTGTGTGTGTGTGTGTGTGTGTGTGTGTGTGTGCGTGTGCGTGTGCGTGTGCGTGTGTGAAGGTTAGAGTGAGAGATATGGACAGTGTGGTATGAGAGGCGTTGGCTTTGCTCAGCACAGTTAATACACTTGTAATGCTGATTATCTCCGGCCTGTCGTGTCACGGATGGATGAGATAGGTGGACTCAGTCGTCGAGGGATTAAGGGAGTAGGGAGGATGAACCAGTTAGAGGAGAAGTAGATGGATGCTTTGAGGGAGAAAAGGAAGAATACTGTTACCTGGTTTCAAGCATTTTCCAAAAAAACCCTCATAGCTGTTATTGTTCCATTTAAATGTTGGTCATTGTGTTGATGTGTTTATTTTATTACTTCTGTCGCAAACCAGTGTTTTAAATCACCTCTTTGGTTTAACTGCCATAAAAACAAATTACCTGTCAAGTTTAATTTACACTAGCCAAATTAACGAATGTCCAATGTCCACAAATATGTCCTATTGACTTTGTCGGTACAATAAATGACATCTCACCCGACTGGCCAGAAGAAAAAAAGTCATTTGAAATAAATGAAAGTTGACATGTTTCAAATGAATCCAATTTCTTTGAGCATGTGATCTTTCTCCACTGGCTGATTTTTCCGGATATCATCCGCTCGGTCATTTCCTGATTCACCAGCCATCTCCTCTTTCAGATGAAACCCTCTAAGCGTATAAAAGGGCGTGTTGTTATTTCACGTCAGGCCAAGATATCCAAAGACAAATAGTCCCTCCTGATTACCAGACTTTAAATATTGATACTTTTATATACTGCAACCACCGTAACATCGCTCTTTATCAGAAGGAAAACAGTGAAATCTCATTCGCTCCTCCATGCTGACGCAAAAGTGTTGTTTTGCTTGTGTTTCGCTGGATCTCTCTCAGGGAGACGTGTGTAACTGAGGCTCTCAAAGGTCTTTGTTGGAAAAAAAAATAGTTTAAACGTTTGTGATCTTTGCTGATTCATTTGTAATGTCCAACTCTTCTCCCACTTGTGTCTCCTCAGTGTAGACAGGTTTGGAGTCTTTAATTAAAACAAATGTAACTGCACATGTTGTCAGATTTGCGTCTGTGGGTGGGACAGCGATAATGGAAGAAGTGCGCTGTTTGCTGATTCCCGAGATGGATAGCTGCTCAGGCAGGATGAATAGACTCAGACAGAGTCGGGACAAGGACAGATGGAGTTAAAGAGGAATAAAAAAAAAAGCCTGACAGAAGTACAGATGAGTGGTTGGGAAAATATCTTTCAGTACAGGTTGGAGGAGGGGGGGGTTGGATTGTAGAGGGACAGAATGATAGAGGAGAGAGTTGTTTAAGGGCAGGAGCCTCTAACAGACAGAGGAGAGAAAAGGTCAGAGGCTGTTTGTGCCAAAGGGGGAAAAAAATCCGGGACTCTTCATCTTAAAACTCTGCTGCCCTGCAACACAGACTTCATTTGAAGACAGGGGTGAAGGTAAAATAAAATCCCAGTTACTTGCATATTATTCACCATGCTTACTTTGCGCTGAATTTCCTCTATAATGCATCATTTTCTCCATAATTAGTTGAGGATATCTAGCTGATATAATATCAAAAAAGTGCAGCAGGTTGGAAAAGAAAACATATCTGAAAAATGAAAAACTGAATGTTGAAAATACCCTTCCAAAAATCATGTTTTTCTTTTATATTTTGACACACATTTGTTGGAAAAAGGTCTCATGACTCTCAAGACTTGTAGCAAGAATTCTTCATTCATTTGAGGATGTTAAGCTCGCATGCAATATTATTGGGTCGTATTTAAAAGAGCAAAGCTTAAAAAAAACGCTGATATCTTTTGGTGTTTTTTTTTTTTTTTTTTTCAACAAGGCAATGCAAGTTTGTTTCTATAGCACATTCCAACAAAGCATTTCAAAGTGCTTTTACACAAAATATTAAAAGCTTGGAGATAAAGTGCAAAAGAAGCACATTATAAAAGCACATTCAAAGACGATTAACACGCCCAACCTAAAAAGAAAAACAGTCGTGGAAAAGTCATGATGAAAGTCATGTAGAACATTCTTATTGAACAGAAGTGTATCATTTATTTATTAATTCATACATTTTTAGGTGAAATATGAACGGAAATTCCCACCGTTACAATTATGAGAAACAAAGAGGTAGTCAGAGAAACGTGAGGGTGAAACTCCAAACTCCTCCTCCTCATCGCACTTCCTCATCTTTACCTCCCATCCTGCTCTAAACTCCCTTTTTCGTGTGTCCGGTCAGAGGTAGTTGTTTTTGAAAACGGTACATACACATACACACACACACACACACACATACAGAGTGTGATAATCAAAGCCAGGCTCTGCACATTGTGTCCCAGTTGGGCAGCTATTTTTATCTGCAGCGCTCTAACAGGGATGGAATGGGTCAGATAGGCCAGGCTGACAAATCCATCAAGACCAACAGATAAACAGCCTGCTGGATCGCCAGTAAACACACACGCACACACACACACACACACGTAGGCCTACAGGTAGTTCCAGTCTATGATGTTGTTTTGTCTTTTGTTCCCACCTGTGTAACATTTTTTCTGATGTGTGTGTGTTTACCTCTGTATTCCCTTGTTTGTTCTGCCTCTTTAATACCTGAATCTGTGCCTGTGCTCCACACGCACAGACTGTCCTGTCCCATTAGCGGCATGGCAAATCTTCAGGCTTACACACGCATGATGCTGTCACGTGCAGACACATACACGCACGCACACACACACGTGGTTAGAGACACATGATTACTGATTTACCGTTGTGAAAGTTGGCAGAGATCCCGTTTCTGGCTTGTTAGTTTCGGATTCAAGTGCTCTGGCTTAGACCCAATTAGTTTCTCTCCCTGCCTCCCTCACTACTTTGTTGTCATGACTATGTGTTGGATATTATGTGCAGTATATAACACCCCCCCCCCCCCAAAAGAAAACAGCACGTTCTATACATAAACTGAGATCATCAATTATTTGACTTGTACATGAATATCCGTGTTTGTCAAACTAATAGTTTGTAGCCGTTTGCTTTCTAGCCAGCATCCAGCGGCACCTTAAAGGACATTAAACGGCTATAAACCTTTACTGTGGTGTACATGGTGCTGTAAATGTGTTTACAGCACAGTAAGGCTACACGGTTTACACAAGGTGCTGTGTGTGTTGTCTTTTTTTTTAATGTATATGCATTAACGAAAAATCGAATCAGTTGCTAACAATAACTCGCCGTGGCTCTCTCGAGGAGAGTCGGCTTTTCCCCTTTTGTCTTTTGAGCGTTGCCGTTTCTTCTTCTTGAGACCGCATATCAATAAGTCTCTACCTTTTTATGGAGTTTGCCGTCCATAGTCTCAGCTGACATGAGTATCTACCCTCTGTAATCACCGTTTTATCTGTAGATAAAAAATATTTAACTACAGCTGCCAGGGGACCGAGTCAAATCTTGTTTACTCAGCCTTTTGCACTGTCTGCCTGTCTGTCTCTCTCCGTACCTGTCTCTCTCTATTTGTCTATTTCTGTCTCTCTATTAGTCTCAGCCTCTTTACTTGCCTTCTTCTCTCTCTGGCTCCTTCTCTCTTATGTGTTGCCAATTCAAAATAGTAACACACACATTTGCAAACCACAGCTTTTCTTTGAACATCCATATGTGCGTAGCATAAACATGCACACATTCATCTCCCAGCTCCATGCTCTCAATCCACTCACATACACACTCATATACTGCTTACAGGGCCATATGATAGTAATTTGGCTATATGGAGGAGCAGGAGGGCTCAGCTGGAGTTTGGGTTCGGAAGAAGAGTCTGTGATCCAGTTTACTGGGAGGAAACAGGAAGTCGCCTCTTGACTGTCTCATTACTGGATGCAATTAAACCTGTGATGTTATATATATTTATTGCATTGATCTTTCTTTCTTTTTATCTTAAGATTTTCCAAAATGTGCGTCAAGCTTTGGTCACTTGTGAGGTGATATGAGATTTTTAGTGGGATTAAAACTTGTTTCATTCACTTGTACAGAGTCATGTATGGATACAATTATAAAAAAATTAAAAAAAATTAAAAAAAAATAAATAAAATGTTGCCACTTGGAAGTTGTACAGCTCCAGAACGAGCTGAAAAACACACGGCTAACATATATATTTTTTAACACCTTTATAAAGTAGATCAACAGAGCAACATTATCATTCATTTCAACTCATGAAACTAATTCCAATACGTACTCTCTTTCTCCTTTTAGCTTTTGGTTTGGTTACCAACTCCTGACGAAGATATCTTTGCAACATGCTGCCCGTGTTTTTAACAGTGATGTCTTGTGTTTCAGGTGCGTAACCTGTGCTACATGGTGACACGGCGGGAGAAAATGAAACACACCCTGTGCGACCTCCAGGAGAAGATCTTCCACCTGCAGATACAACTACTGGAAGAGGACGTTGCTGGAGGTAAGAGAGGAAGAAAACATAAACGTGTCTGTGGTGATTTTTCTTTCTAATTCCAGTTATCTAAACATGCCAATGTAAAAACGTGGTACCTTTCACCCACTCTAGGACAATAGCCAGGGCCACCAACACACACTCTGTCCCCAAAGGTACAATTTGGAAAGCACAAGTGCATAACGGTTTCATCCAAACCCTTGTTGACTGAGAGTGGTGGGTGGACAGTTTTTGGAAATGGCCTGTCATCATTTTTGCACAGTAGGCCACACTTGACACCCGCAGAGCAAAGAATGCTGAAATAATTGTTCAGCCAGATATTGTGACACACACCATCCACATAAATGGAGCTCAATTTCCTATCCACTCTGCACAGATGACTGACCTCAATGCATTTCATGCAGCTGCTCTGTGACGGAGAACAGGAAGGATGAAGCTGGGTGCTTGAGTTGATTCTGCTGTGATGGCAAAATATCTGCTAAAAACCAGACATAGATATACATTTCAAAATTCTTATATATTCACCAATTATTTAGAGTCGACTAGTTTTGTTTTTTACTGGCTCTCACACCTCTATTTTACAAATAAAAGCTGTATAGATGTATTGAAACAACTAAACACAGCAGACACTGAACATGGGCAAGACATTCAATGATAGTAAAGACAAGAAACTTAAAAATGGAATATGAACAGAAGATTTATAAACATCAATGCTGCCTTTTTATGAAGATAGCTTTTCAAAAGAGATTTAAATAAAGTTACTGCTCTGACTGACCAATGTCGCTTGGTTAGACTATTCCAGAGACAGAAGACTCCTCGACTTTTCACACCAGTCTGGTCAATCTAGTGAGGTTTCATCTGAGCATCTGAAGCCAGGCTCTGGTGGACATGGGGACATGGGGTCTGTGGCTCAGCAACGTATCCGGACGCTTCATAGTTAGCAACAAAAACTTTAAATCAATCCTAAAACAGACTTGGGAGTTAATGTAGAACATCAAAAAAGCTGGTGTGATATTGTCAAATTTCTTTGAGCGCTTGAATTCTCTCTGTCGATGACGTCTTGGTCCTCGGACCTTTATCGGGTAACGTAGACAAACCATACATATAAAGGCTGCAGGCTCTCAACCAGGGTGAAACAAGCAACAATCAGGGAATGACAGCAACACTTTCAAACTAAAGTCAATGAGCTCTTTAAACATCATTCATCAGTCTTTAGAGAGTAGAAAAATACACTAGAGATATCTAAACATGGAAGAAAAATGCCCCGTCTCACAATGTTAACGAAAGTGAACAATAATGTGTGTATCCGCTCCAAATGACGCCACCTTACATCAAGTTTCATGAAAGCGGGCCAGTAGTTTTCCCCCTCATCCTGCTGAGTAACAAGCCAAACCAAACTAAAAGCGTCACCTCCTCGGCAGAGGTAATAATTCATGAAAGAAATTGCGGTCTGGACTTTAGAAGAGATGAAGGCGATCGCAGCTTCCTTTAGGTCCTCGGTAAATAGAAAGAAGCTTACCTTGGAGATATATGTCAGCTGAATAAAGCGAGAGTTATTAACCGTCTCAACACATTAAAACGAAGGTTCAAGTTGAAAAACACACACAGATTTCTAGCTCATCACTCTCATTGGCAGCCCGACTTCCAAGCTGTTGTTATGGTGATGATGGTGAACGTAGCTACAGGGTTAATGGTTAAGTGCAGTTGTTAAGAAATGATAGTGACCTGTATATGCCTTGGATGATAATGTTAAATAACCACATTAGTTTTCGTAGTCGTGACCTGCAGCTGTCATAGCAATGACAGTGAAAGCTTGTTGTCATGGTAATACCAGTTACGCCTCGCTGGCATGGTAATGATAGTAAACTTTTGTCAGCCTGCCCCTGTGGCTGTGTGTGTGTGTGTGCCTGTGTGTGTGTGTGTGTGCCTGTGTGTGTGTGCGTGTGCCTCTGTGTGTGTGTGTGTGTGTCTGTGTGTGTGTGTGTGTGTGTGTGCCTCTGTGTGTGTGTGTGTGTGTGTGTGTGCATGTGCTGTGTGTGTGTGTGTGTGTGTGCCTGTGTGCGTGTGTGTGTGTGTGTGTGTGTGTGTGTGCCTGTGTGCGTGTGTGCTCAATTTGCAGTGCTCATCATTCCCAAGGAAGTCACACAAACACACATCTATGCACTCCACTAAATCTTACAAACACTTTCACTCTCTCTGTAACTCCCTCTGTGTCTCTCACTAACACACACACACTCCCAAATGTACACACACACACACACAGAGACACACACAGACATGCAGAGCAGATCCGCTGACTCAGCAGATTGCTGCCATCAGGTACCAGGAGCTGTGCTGCTGGCACTAAACAGCCATATCTATTCTCACTGCCACAGGAGCTAGATTAGAGAGGATAGTTTTTGTGTGTGTGTTTGCGTGTGCATGTGCGTGTGCCCGCACCAGAGAGTGAAGGATGAGGTTGTCTGCTATAATGATTTGTCGTGTCCCTCACCTTGTATCTACCTCTTTTCTCTGCCTCTTCTATCTTTCTCTCTTATTTTCCACTCTCCATTTCTCTTCATCCTCTTCTTTAATCTATTTTCTCCTCCATCTGTTTTCTTGCTTTCCTTTTCTCTCATTTGCAGTGTCCTCTTTCTCTCTCCTCTATCTTGTTTTTGGTCGTCTCATCATGACACTCTTGTTTCAGTCAGTCCATCAGTTGTCGTCAGTTTGTTTAGTTTTTTGTCCTTCTGGCCACACAAACTGACTTTGTGACACTGAAAGTTACTGAAATAAATTTAAATTGATCGCTATCAGTGCATCTGTTCTTTCACTCCAGTCTGTCATATTGACTTTGATCTAAATGCATATTTGCTGTTATATAAATGCAGAACAGGTGTGAAACAATAAGCAGAACATGTTACATCATCTCTCAATACACTGAGCATGCTCAGTCACACTATTTCATTTAAAAAAAGATTGTTTTGCTGGTGTGTTTTTTTATTTTGGCATTTAAAATTGGTCTTACATCCACTTCTAGGCAGCACAGAAAGGTTTACAACTGTAAACTAGATGATTGGAAACCTGCAGATACCCCGAGCTTGCCATGCACCAGCACCACTACCCTTCCTCCCCTCATCTCCCTCCGGTCTTTTTTCCATGTCGAAAACACACACGTCTCACCTGAAACGGAACCACAAACCTCTGTCATGTTCCACGTTGTGTCTGCCAGTCTGCCTGTCTGTCTGTCATGTTTATCTGCCTGTCTGTCATGTCTGGGGCAGCTCTCGTCATGCTTTGTGAATGCTAGCATGTTACCAGCAAGGCGGACGATATCCCTGTAGTCCCACATGCAGACAAAGAAGCATGATGCCCAAAGAACAAGGAAGTCTGCATGATGATGATCCGGCTTCTAGTATCATTCTGTAGCAACTCATTCAGAAATGATAGCAATTAGGGCTGTCGCAATATCAGATTTTTACTACGCGAATATCGTGGCCAAAAGAACTCGCGATGACAATATTATTGCGAGTTCTATAGAAAATACTGATGCTATTGGTCAAATTCATCTTAAACTTTGTTTATTATTATTCTCTTTAAAGCGAGAACGGAAAGAAACGGAAATGATTTAAGAAGCGGTCGATTATTTCCACGATATAATGTGTATTATTAATCCATTTTTTACTTTCCAAATATCACGGTTATCATCAATACTGGTATATTCCTTATATACTTCCCTATATAACATTAAAAAAAAAGCTCAACAAAGTGATTTAAATACCTCTTCTTTCTTTGGAGGAAACATCTTGATACACATAAAAATGAAATACAAGTTCAGTTATATTCTACCCACACACACACACACACACACACCGTGTTATTGTTATGCAGGAAGTGCACTACATTTACATTCTGGCTCCAACCGAGCTGTGACAAGCTGACAGTGTTTAGTATTGGCCTCTCTGATCTGCTCTCAGCAAGTGTGTGTGTGTGTGTGTGTGTGTGTGTGTGTGTGTGTGTGTGTGTGTGTGTGTGTGTGTGTGGAGATAGAGCGTGAGGAAGAAAGAAAGGAATAAAATAAGGGCGGAGGATGGGAAGGGGCAAGAAGGTAATAGGATGAAAGAGTGAAAGAAGGGAGGGGAACAGGAGTAGCGACCATGAGAGAGAAATAAGTGTGAAAGGACAGAAGAAAAAGTGGAGGGAGGGAGGAAAAGACAGTAGGGGAGAGAGAGGAAAAAACTTTCTCATATTGCACTAATGAGCTCAGGTAAGAAATGGGACACAGTGGCTACACACACACAGACTCACACGCTGCAGTTCAGTGCACCTAGAAAGAGGGGAAATTAATCACAGACTTCAAAAAGACGATTCCCCTGGTGCTGTTGCACCTTCTAAACAAGAGAGGGACGGCAGTTTGGAGGGGGAGGATAATATTGCAGATATGGAGAGAAAAGCAACAGCAGAGCGTAGACAAAAGAGGCAAAAAAAAAAAAGAAAAAGAACAGATCTGACAAAAAAATGTTTAAAAAGGTTTCCACTGCTGATAGTTGGATTTGCGCTGAGATTACAACCTGCGGGGGGAGAGCAGAGCCTGCAGGCGTCCTTGAAAACCCAAAGACATATAAAAGAACAAGATCAGATTAGGGGGGAAAAAATGGGGGAAAATGTTGAAAAATGGGCTCTGTGAGATCAGAGGATAAGATGGTCCTTCTGTCAAAATAAAAAAAGAAAGACATTACAATTGAGGAGCTGTGTGAAGCAGCGTTCCCTCTGGGAGCTCCCTCAAAGATCCCCTGGCGTTAATAGCCTTCGCAATTTCAGCAACAGCCATGAAATAAATTGGAAAAAGGTAGAGAAGGGGCTGGTAGATGTACCTGCACTCTTTCACAAATCCTCTTCATTAAAAAAAAAAAAAAAAAAAGTTTCTTACAGTCATACCAAACTCCTGCCAACTACACACTAAATGACATTCAGTCAGATTTTAGTTTTACCAACGGGTGGTAATCACCGGAGGCCCCGCGACTCGATATTATCTCAGTATTGTGATAACAAATATTGCGATATGTTGCGATTTATTACCTTTTTCCAACTGCAAATTATGCGGTTTTTCAACATCTGTTTTATCGAATAAGATTACGTCTTCGGCGCATTCCTGATTTCTATCTCCAATATCATCTTTGTTTTGACCAACTTCCTGCCAATCCCACTGCCCTCAAAAAAAAACTGGACTGAGAAAAATGTATTAATAGTAATTAATATAACAAAAGATCAATACTTAGCATCCGTGTATCAATACAATATTGCCACGCAAATATATTGTAATACTATGCTGGATCAATTTTATTTCCCCGCCCCCAGTTTTAACATTACAGTACAGTCACATTACACAAATGTTCACTTCTATTGAAGACATCACAACAGACATATTCGAGCATTCATTTTCTCTTAAACTGTAGCGTGTGTTTCATGCTGTGTGTGAAATGTCATTGAATGCAACGCTAATTTTTGCTAATTTTACCGTACCATTGAACTCTGACAGCAAGGGTTCAAAAACATCCCTGCAGTGACAATTTTTCGACTGTGAACTTTTTTAAAGAAATTTTTTAATAAAATAAAAACGTGAATATTTACCCTGTTTCCTTCGGCTGAAATGAAAAGAAAATTCAGAAGTGCCTAAAAGGGTTTCTGAGTTCCTGGAAAAGTTCCTGCTGTCAAAAGAAGTGCTAGTTGTTGTGCTGGCAGTCCAGCCTCCAACCCTGCACATACATATTGTACCATTTTCCCTCACGTGGAGTGATGAAACCTGAGCCATTTGTAAATCAGCTTTTTTCAAAAAGGCATTTCCATCTGGTGCAGTCCTTGAAAAAGCAAAACATCTCAGTTCAAGCTTTAAACGCGGGGGACAGGAAGGATGTTAGCTTTGTTTTCTGGTGCACACTAAAGTAGAGAATCACACATCGAAAAAGCTGCTGTAGATGAAAGCTGCAAGTGGCAGGTGCTATAGTAATTAGGGGAAACGGCTTTCTTTAATTATCCCATATTTTTGCATCTGTGTAGTTTTCTTAAAAGAAATCTAGTCTGTAAGTGTGTCTGTGTCATAGCTGAAACACCCTCTGACCTCCCTGTGAAAGGGGGCATTTTTACTTTAAGGAAAGATAAAACATTAAGTGTGATTGCAAGCATATTGGTTTACCGAAATATCAAAATTGGCACACAAATCTAATCTCTATTAAAGCTCATGATGACTAACAGGGTAAACAACTTGAACAGAAAAAAAACCGCTTTCATCTAACAAACTTGATTCTCACTTGAAACTTAATTGCAACACTGCGCTTTCCTTCCTGGGGTTCTGTGCATGTTTGTCACACTCATAACTTTAACAAGCTACTGCAGCTTTCACTCCACATAACTTTTAAAGAGAAGACATTTCCGAACATCCTCCTAACAAACCCGAGTGATGATCCAGCTTGGACCTGGAAATAGAAAACCCTCCACGCTTTTAACACCTCATTCCATCCCATTTCATCTTCCTGATCCACATTCATGCTGTCAGTTTTCCACTACGTCTCCACATCGTTTATTCTTCCAATTCACCTTTCATTTTATTTATGAAATGGAGGTACAGCACAAAACTTGTCACACACTTTCTGCCCTTCTCCTTTCTTTCTTTTTATCTTTCTTTCTTTCTTTCTGAACATTAAGTACGGTACTCCTAGAGAACTACAGTATACTGTAACATTCTCTTATTTTCTGCCACACACACACACACACACACACACACACAATGGTCGTCTCAGTGTGAAATCTCTCTCTGGTCTCTCTCAGCTCCATTCATGCATGCCCCGCTCCTCCATGCTAAAGTGAGCATGAGGACAGCCTACTGCTGGCCATGACAGTCACACACAGTGTAGACATGTACTGTACTGTCCAACATACACACACACACACACACACACACACACACACACTTTTAAATGAATCTATACTGTATGCTACAGAACAGCTACAATATAATATTAAAGCTTTTAAGACGAGCTAAATGCTCTTTATCTGAGCCATTCTCGTGGCACAGCTGTATGGATGGCATATGCCGGTCTTTCTCCAATACTTTACTTTATGACCAAATAACTGCAAAACTAATGACAACAGCCTCAGCCGGAGTTCGTGTTTAGTGCTAATTAGCTCATGTTAGCATGGTAAAAGCACTGCAGCTGTACAGCCTCGTAGAGCCACCAGCTGTAGTCTTGTTTACAGACTTTCGCTGAAAAATATCCCGATTTTATTAAAAAATTTTAAAGGAGGAGACCGGTTTTAATGTATAAATTAACGTTTTTACGCCTTGCTCCTTTACCTGCTGCAACAGGATGCTGTTCACCACAGTTTATGTTAAGCGGGGGTCATCTGGCTGTGGAGGCAGCTGCTTCCGCTAATCGAAAGCAAGGAGAAGGAAAGAGATTGACAAGCAAAAGAGCTGCTCATTATAGTGCACTTCAGGATAATCAAAAACAATATGAATTGTCCTTTTATAATGTCATTTTCACACGGATGTTTTGCATTATAGATGTATATATATATATTCCCATGTTCCCTTAAATTTGTAAAGCCAGAATAATTCGATTTATTTATTTTTTTTAAAGCAATGTAAAAATAATGAGCCATACGTATACTGTTTTTAATGTTTTTTTTAGATTTTTTATATCAGACACTTACTGATAAGCTTGCTTAAAGGTCGACTATTCCACCCTCCAGTGACTGCTGAACACTACACATAAACAAATAAAATGAGCTTTTCTAAACCCCAGTATAGCTGTAATGAAGCCTGCAGGTGCCACCTGCTGTACCAATGGACACACACGGACACACATGCAGTATATAAACATGATTCACTGCAGCAGCAGAGTAGTGAGCCATGCAGTGAGCTCTCTCTGTTTGTCTAAACAGCAGGCGCCTGTAACAACAAGACATCCCAACAATAAGGGCCTCCCATATCATAGACTAAGAGACGGAGAGAGATCGTCACTGTGCCTTATACGCGAGTCAGTGGAGTGAGACTGCATCGTTTCCTTACATGCTGTTCCTCTGTGTGTGTAGACTTGTGTGTGTGTGTGTGTGTGTTAAGCGTGCATGTGTTTGTGTGTGTCTGTTGAAAGCAGACCTCAACAATAATCAATTCTTCTTCTTTTTGATCAATTAAATGCATCTCTTCGATGCTCCTTGAACACCTCAACAGTGACGTAACCTTGGGTCATTGGTTGTTTCGGGTCTTTCAACATCAGACACCCTCGCCCCCGGCGACCCGGCCGTGGTTGATCTATCTCAAGGCTTCCTCCGCCGCCTCTGTGGTGTTCTTGACGGCTCTTCGGTGGGCCTCCAACGGTACAGTTAGTTCCAACATGAGCCTCTGAGACCAGGAGGATGTCTGGCCTGTTGTGGTGATATGTTGTAGGACCTTCAGCTGTTTCACTAGGTCCACAGAAAGCTGCCAGTCCTGCACAGTCGGTGGGATTCCTGACGGATTCTTGGCTGTTGTGGTCCTTGGAAGCTGCACTCTGGCCTCCATGAAGGTAATCATCTGAGTGAAGGGCCGTTCTCATCTAGCAGCCCTGCCCAAGAGCCTTTGCGCAGCTGCTCAGGATGTGGTCCAACCTCCACCTCGCCTGAGAATTGCGGACAATCCGAAGATTCCGCTTTGCCCCAGATAAAGAGGTTCGATAGGCTTGGCAGGACATCGTACACTGCCTGGACCAGGAACTTGATGCGCTGTGGTTCGACCTGCCAGAGATTAGTCCTTGTGACTTTTCGGTCCATGGCTTGCTGGCCACCTGCTACCTCAGGCCGGCTGCTCTGCTGGACCTCCCCTCCTCCACCTCCTGCTGGACCAGCCTGCGCCTCTCGTTCCCCTTGGTGTTGTCATACTGGGGAGGTGGGAAGGGTCCCAGTCCAACTCTTCCCTGAGTCACTGCTCCCACCAGGACTCTGTGGTGTATCCGAGACTCCACCTGCAGCATAGCTTCGTGGGCCGTCCACTTCCTTCCAGCTTTCACCTCCACCACTGCCTGTGTCGCTGGGTCCTTGTAGAGCATCACCTCATTGGTCCGTGTAACCTTAAACTCCTCCTCAGAGTATTTTAATGGCAGCTGGAGCTTGGTGTTATTCCTGTACAGGGCGATGCTGCTAAGGCTCTCGGCCAACAACTTCCTGTAGAAACTGCCTACTTCTCTCGCCAAGCTAAGCTTCAAACCTTGTAGACAAACAGCGTCCAGAGTATCAGTCGTACTGTGTCATGATATCTGCAAACTTGTGACTGGTGTTTCTTTTTACAATTTAACAATCCAACAGAATCAAGGAGTGTATGTATTTGTAATGTGTGGAAACTGTTCTTCCTCAGGCCTTAAATTCAAGTTTTTTTCTGTCCTTCCTTCTTTAACTCTTCCTCTGGCAACAATCCGTCTTATAAGCTGTTTACCTTTGACGTTTTATAGACTAAACAATCAATTAATCGTAAAACTACAGATTCTTAGTTGCAGCCCTAATTATTCTAAATGAATGTCTGAATTGCACCTTGACTGTACGTTATAATAGAAGCAAATTATATTATTTACTGTTATTTTACATGTTACATGGTCGTTAATGTTAAAATGTGATCATTTTTGTGGTTTAAACTTTACCTACTTTCCCTCTCGTCATTCCCCTGTCTCCTGACTTAGTACAATCTTTTCTTTTCGTATATAAAACCAATTTCTATAGTAATTTATGTAGCATCAATCCTGTGTCAGCAGAATTGGAAGTTTAGAGAAATTACCCGCACTTACCCCAACTGCTAACTCCAGATAAATGGAAACGTAGAGCAAATAAGCTTTTTTATTATTTTTATTATTGTACCTATTTGTAGAGGTTTGTCAACAAATTAAACGAGATATAAAGAAACTGCATCAGCGGAATAGCTTCCTATGAAATAGGATTTATATGCATTAAACTGTCAGCGTTGCTGCTGACTTGTAGCCTTCTTTGTACGAGTATTTTGATCTCTTACACTGCGCCAACAGCAACATTGTGCAAGTTAGTTTTTATTGCACTACTAGTGTAATAGACTGGTCTTAGATCATATGTAGGTACTGTATCAGTGTTTGTTGTTACCTGCCACACTCAGCTGGAGGGAGAGAGCAAAGTCTCCTGGAGTGAGAGGACAGCTCGCAGCAGGGAGGCGCTCTGCAGGGCTCTGTTTCATGTCATACAATGTTTGTGTCAGCATGCTCAAAGACCTGAACACACAACTCATGTATATACTATATATATATATGTACATATCAATATACATACATATATATATGTATATATGTGTGTGTGTGTATATATATATATATATATATGTGTGTATATATATTACATTTTTTATATTTTGAGAAAAGAGTCGGAATATTTTGGGGAAAAAGTCGGGAATATTTTGAGAAAGAACTTGGAATGTTACGACAAAAAAGTCTCAATATTTAGAGAAAAAAGTCAAAATATTTTTGAGAAAAAAGTTGGAATATTTGGAATTTTGTTTATTATATTTTGAGTAAAAAATTGGAATATTTTGAAAAAAATTTAAATATTTTTTGAAAAAAAATTCAGATTATTTATAGAAAAAAGTCAAAAATATTTTCGAGAAAAAAGTTGGAATATTTATAATTTTTTTATATATATATATTTGGAGAAAAAAGTTGTAATATTACGACAAAAAAGTCTCAATATTTAGAGAAGAAAGTCAAAATATTTTTGAGAAAAAAGTTGGAATATTTAGATTTTAGTTTTTTAGATTTTGAGAAAAAAGTTGGAATATTTTGAGAAAAAAGTTGGAATATTTAGAATGTTTATTATATATATTTTTGAGAAAAAAAGTTGGAATATTTAGAATGTTTATTATATATATTTTGAGAAAAAAGTTGGAATATTTTTTTGAAAAAACCGAAAAATGTCAAAATATTTTGAGAAAAAAAGTTGGAGTATTACGACAAAAAAGTCTCAATATTTAGAGAAGAAAATCTCAATATTTAGAGAAAGTAGAAATATTTTTTAAAAAAAGGTCAGAATATTTTGAGCATAAAATAGAAATATTTTCAAGGAAAAGGTTGGAATATTTATGAAAACAAATTTAAACATTTCGGAATTTTTTTTTAATATTTTGAGAAAAAAAGGCGTAAAAATTAAAAAAAAAAAATGGAAAAAAAAAAAAAAAAAAAAAGTATATATATATATATATATATATATATATATACTGTATGTGTGTGTGTATGTGTAAAAATACTCTCTTACAAGTAAAAGTACAAAGTGTTAGCATCAAAACATACTTAAAGTATCAAAAGACTCATGATATAAAACGGACCATTTCAGAGTAACATATATTATATTATTGGATTATAAGTATTAAAGCATTAATGTATTCATAACTTTAACATTGCAGCTGGTAAAGATGGGCTTATTAAATGACTTTATATACTGCTACATAGCTTGTGAATGTACTCCAGGTATAAATAAAGTCTTTACCTATAATAATAGGTCATAATTTATTTGTTGACTATATTTGATGTCATTAATCTGAATCTGCAAAGTAACTAGTAACTGAAGTAACTAAATATATGTAGTGAAGCACAACAAGTATACACATGTGTAAAAGTACAATATTTACCTCTGAACTGTAGTGAAATAAAAGTGTAAAGAAGCAGAAAATGTAAATACTTAGCTGAAGTTCCTCAAAGTGTACAGAACTTTAGTAAATGTACTTAGTTTCTGTCCACCACTGCACACAGATACCTGTTTGTTTGTTCACTCTGAGGTTAACTGAGGTTAACTGAAGTATCGTTCATCAAGGCCACATGGGTCTTGAATCTGTCAGCCTCAGCCTCAAACTTTACCTAGAATACTAAGCAACCTTTAAATCAAGCATTAACATGCATCCCGGGCCTTTGGGTTTTATCTGGGTAGAGCAGAAGGGTAAATGTGCCACTGAAGATGAACTATGGCTCTCTCCCATCACCTCATCAGGAGGTGAGTCACATTTTGCCAATGACACCTTCCCTTTTCTGCAACCACAAATTGGCCTTCAGCTTTTGAGAATTAGCTCGGATGATATCCTGTAAAAACATATTTGTCATTCAGAATTAAAGTTGTCAGTCACAAGCTCTTTGTGCTCTTGTGTTTCAATCCAACACAATGAAGGATATATCTGTAATGTGTGGAAACTGTACTCCCTCAGGCCTTAAAGTCAAGTTTTCCTCTGTGTTTTCTATCCTCCCTTCTTCATTTCTCTCTGTGGCAACTATCTGTCTTACTAGCTTTGTTTGCATCCAAATCTCAAACACATATTTACTATCTTGCAAAACTAGAATTAGATGTAAGTGTTTCCATTAGCCATGGTGTAGCTAGCAAATAAAAGGATTACCAAATCAACTAAACAAATATTCTAAAAAGCTTTCCACTGTTTTGCACTGTATTTCTCCAGCTTTAATATTCTTTGTATGCTACTTTTTCACTCAAATTCCACCTGAAGGGAACAAGTTCCCCAGCCTCAGTGACACTTTCCAGTTGAAACCATAGCATACACACTAAACCCCTAACCTGAGCCCACCTTCTCTGTCTCCCTGCAGAGAAAACCCAGAAGGGAGAAAAGAGGAAGCAGAATGGAGTGAAGGAGAAAGGAAAGGAGAGGAGGAAGAGTAGTCCTGAGAAGAAAAAGGAGAGATTGAAGCCAGAGAATGGCTCCCTGCTAAAAGAGCTAGGTACTGTGTGTGTGTGTGTGTGTGTGTGTGTGTGTGTGTGTGTGTGTGTGTGT
>CALSBV010011010.1:6011967-6099385 GCA_943590825.1 Bovichtus diacanthus | reverse complement strand
TGTGTGTGTGTGTGTGTGTGTGCGTGTGTGTGCATGTGCATGTGTGTGCATGTATACGTGTTATATATATATGTCGTTCCTGTCTCAGTGTGTCATCTGTGTGTTTGTTTTTGCATGCCGTATGTGTTCATATCTCACAGTCTCAGTGTGTGTGTGTGTGTGTGTGTGTGTGTGTGTTTGTGTGTCAGGCCATCTGTTCTCTGTCGGGTCTGGTCCTGACTCCCAGGGCTTTGTCTTCCTCTTAGTGTTCTGGGATCAAGAAGACAGACATGTACCAGAACTCCTCCTCAGATGTACTGTCCCCTATCCCCACTGTTTATTAGCGGGGGCCATATGCCAGTGGTGTTTTGGAAAAAGGAAGATTGTCTTTGAAATCTTACTGGTGTCTAGGCACTGAGGAGTTTTACCCTTAAAACTGAGACCCATAACAAATTTCAGTTTCAGTCCGATCTAATCTGCATGTTTGAGTGTTGCCACACGTTGCAATTTACATTTGTACAGATTTAACTGGTGAACAGTAGGGAGTATTTAAGATGATGTCTCCGAAACCTGCCGCGCAACCTTTTTTGAAGTAGCCATTGTATGAAATTAAATGTAAATATTTTTTTCCCAATCCTAATACCTGCTCAATGTTTCTTCAGTAGGGAATCATTATTTTTTTAACAACTTTTAGAGGCGACTCAACTCTATTGGGAATCTAAAATCCTGCTTCTGTATGTCGCATGCGCAGGTGTGCGTAAGAGCCAGGTTAACTTCCAGGAGTCGCTGCTCCAGACTCTCGTTCAACACACAACCCCGGAGCCGAAGAACGTCGTTCATGAGCACGGCTTTAGGCTACTATTCTGCTTGTGTTTATACGAGTTTTTTGATTTATTACTAAGGAAAAAAAGATAATAGCGCGTGTGGAACGTAGCGAAGTTGCCGCTCACACACATTTCCCAGCTGTGGCTTTATTACAACTTTATCGTCATTGCACGGAGTACAAGTACTGAGGCAACAAAATGCAGTTTAGCATTTAACCAGAAGTGCAAAAAACAGTCAAGTGCAGAGTGATGTGCAAATTCATATTGGTAATAAACTGATTGAACAACAAGGGGTAAATATGAAGTAGTTCCCTGACTGGTTGCTGCGGTGACAGCACCAAATCCTAACAAATCTAACTTGACGAAGAAAAACGTAAATATGCTACTTGATTTCCTCTTACACTTTTCATTATTCAGTTAAATTCTGTGCATTTTTGGTATTTTGTATCAACGGTACAAAAAGCTGCCTCTTTGTTGTGACTCTCTTTTTTCAACCTTTGTGCCTGTTGGTGACAGTAAAAGCAAAAGCCACCTGAGATTATTGCAATCGGTAACAAGTGCGGAAAGTGGGCCTCATTTGAAGCACTAATTCTTGGCTACAGTGCATTCAGGCTGTTGTTACTCAGGAAATGGGTATCTTTGAGTTCTGCATGATAGCCTTTTCTCTGTATTATTGTTGAGTATCAGTGAAGGATAGCAAATCTAGAAGACACAACAGGCTCAAAATTTCAAGGTTCCGCTGTAATAGCTTTTTTAAAGTGGATTAGGGTGGATATTGCCTTTAGCATTAACTTGAAGAGCAAAGAAAAACTGAAAATGTTACATTTTATTCAGGTGGCCAAAAAGATAATGAGGCCAAATTACAGATTAGAATAGTGTGAGTGTGATCAAACGTCCCTTTTGTTGCAGAGAGCAACTCTGACAGGTTCATTTCTGTTGATTCATGCTAAGCTTTTTATTCTGGTTGCCATTATTGTGTTCGACCGTGATTTCACCTCTTTAATCAGGCATTTAGCCTCTTTAATATACTCTTTTTCTGCCTGCTGCACCTCTTGTCTCCCTTTCATCGCTCTGCTGGCTCTTTAGATCGCACCGTTACCCCTCCTGCACGTTTACTCTGTTTCAGTTTCTCTGTTTCTATCTCTGTCTTTCTGGTTGAGTTTCCAGGCGGACGGTTGGCACCCGAGAACAATCATCAGACTGTAGTGAGGGCTTCAGGCCGAGCAACACACACATACACACACACTCTCTCTCATGCACAGGCCTGGTCTTGGCCCTGTCCTGCTGCTAGCGCATTCCTTACCCTGCACTGCCTTGGTAGCGCTGGCTAGTGAATCATTGCTTGCTGCTACATCAGCTGTTCTGTAAAGACATCCTGGGGCCTTTTGTAGCTGTAGGACGAGTGTGCACTCGCAACGAGGCACAAAGATGTTGCTGTCATGCAACAAAGCCTTGAACAAGGGCTTCAGATGGCTGTAAAGGCACCTTTTGATTCATAGCTTTAGCCTACAGTAGCCCGTTAGTTAAACATGTTAGCTGTAGCTGACGAAGGAGGAGTCAGTGTCGTCATCTGGTTTAAAAGATACAGCTCCACTATTAGTAGGCTTCCTCTGCAAGTACATTTATTTGGGCATGTACTACAAAAAAAAAAAAGAAAAAAACAACGTTTAATAACATCAACGACATCCCATAATCTCCCAGAACTACAGATCAGGGAAAATCCACAGAGAGAATACAAAGATTAAACAAAACCAAACAGTCTTATACTAATATATATAGAGAAAATAGAGAAAAAGAAAATACAAAAATAATATCCAATTAACTGACACTGAGGGGAAGTGGGAGGCATGTAAATCTATCAAATTTCTGTAGTTTTTATTTTTATGAAATTGATCAGATTTTGTGGGAGTTTCGCCACATTAAATGTGGGGTAAAAGGGGGACGTTAGCTAAACACTTGTGATGAATTAGTATAAAGCCACCCCCATTATGCTGCAATGACTGTAATCCTTGACTGTAAAGTGGGGAACAGCAGCAACAACAACAAAGTGACACCCGGGAGGTTTTTAACATGGGATGTTACAAGTTATTTAGCCATACTAGTAGCTCTGGGGCTGGTGGTCTGTCAGCCACTTTGGTCTAGATCTCACCTGCTATAAGATGCATTGACATGACATTTTGTAAACATCCATGATCCCCATAAGATGAATCATTACATTACATTACAGTTCATTTAGCTGACGCTTTTGTCCAAAGCGAGTCACAATAAGTGCAAACAATCATGAGGATACGACTCTTAAACAGCGAGAATCTTGCAAATACATCAGCTTCAAATAGGTGAAATCATACAAGTGCAGAACAATAGCTTCAAATAAGCCAAACCAAAGTAAGAGCAACAAAGACAACTAATCGAATACAAATTCAACCATTAGCTTCAAATTGTTTTTGAGTGAATCCTACTGACTTTGGTGATCCCATGACTTTGAATCCCATGAATCCCCCCTCGATATGAATTGAAAAGATCAATCAGCATCATCAGGTCGAATGTCTAATTTGTTAATCCTTTTATGTTCATGACTAAACACCTGCGTTACAAACGACATCCCCATCAGCCTCAGCTGCACTTTGTGTTAAGTGCTAATTAGCGAATGTTAGCATGCTAACCCGCTTAATTAAGACGATGGACACGGTAAACCTTATATCTCCTAAACATCAACATGTTAACATTATCATTCTGGGCATGTTAGCATTCTGAGGTTAGCATTGGCTCAAAGCACAGCTGTTTCTCAGCACAGCCTCACATAGCTGCTAGCACGGCTGTAGCCGCTTAGCCTTGTGTCTATATTTGCCCAGATGTAAATCATAGTGAAATGAATGTCAGGATGTACAGTATGTGAGAATTTCAACATATCTAAAGACCACAGAGTGGCATGTTTGAGGTTTCCCTCCCACCTTCCTCCCTCTGAACTCTGCTACTCTCTCCTCCATCATCCCCCTCTTGTCTTCCTCACACTTCTTCACTGGCTTTTTTTTTTTTCCCCCTCCGTCACCTATTCCCTCCCTCGGAGCTCTCCCGACTCCTGCAGAGACATGCTGCGTCATGGAAACGACCGGCTCGGTGTGTGTGTGTGTGTGTGTGTGTGTGTTTGTGCGTGTGTGTGAAGTATAGCTGGCGTGAAAGCCACCCTAACAGCACCTCCTGCCGTCCAGCTTGGCAGATCATTATAGACACTGAAGATTTACAGGGAGGTTGGAAAGATAGTAGAGAGAAGAGAAAGAAAGCGTCTCAGACCAGAAAAATCTGCACTCTCTTGTCTGTGTTTTTCATAATGTGCTCGTGTGCAAGTGTTTTCTCAACATTATCGGCATCTCTGCTTGTATTTATATGGTCTTATGGGTGGTTCCCCAAAGTGGATATGACAGTGTTCTGTGTGCAGAGGTTAATGGTTGTTCCTGGCTAAGTAAGAACACTACATTTCATCCATTCACTAGATAATACACCCTCTGGAGCCTGAGATCATCTTTGATTTGGCAGCACATACATTTTTGTCTGCTGTTTTACCAACCAAGAGCATTTTCCTTTGCACACAGTTCTGTTTCAGATTGGTCTGAAATTGTTGAAAGTTGTTTTTCTTCAACACAAATACAGATTTTTCATCAGAGGATATAGCTTATACTGTTCTTTGTCGACATGCTCGATGTGCTGAGTTTTTTAACAGGGATTCTTTGGTTGTTTCTATGTGTTACGGGGGATAGTTAGTCCTAAAAATAAGAGAGTAGGCCGTTTTTGAAGTGCAAAATTGCTATCATGTGTGGTGGCCTACTGTTATTATCCCATTTTCTGTGAACATCCTCTTTATAAGAAACAACTCGCACATATTCTCATCAAATCAGGGCTCATGTCTTGCGTGCATCCATCTGGGGTTACAGCACTAAAACGTTTTTGGACTGTTTTGTCATCTACGCAGGAACGAAACATGATAAACGCTTCTAGCTCCGTGTGTTCGTAATTGTGTAATCATTAAAACATTTAGGTTGTAATCTATCTAAATATCAAACCTGTCATGTGTCTGGCAAAATTTATGTATTTTTAACTTGTGTTACTTTTGTCAAAAGCTAAGCCTTAATAAACTTGACAGGTTTAAAACTTGTGTTCAAGAAGTGGATTCGATGCTGGATTCTGATTTAACGAGGTGCCATCAAATTCACCTCTCGCATTAGAAGATGTAAAGATGTGAGGAGTGAAAGCCAAACTGGAGGCACCCTCTTCGGTGGGAACAGAGGAGAAGAAGTGCCCCCCCCCCCCTCCCCACTCTCTGTTCTCCTTAAGCCTCTCAGTCTTTACTGCATTGTGTTTATGTATGAGTTTATGCGTCGACAAAAATGCCACAGACAGACACGCAGTGCTTTGGCAGCACTTTCTCAGCCCACAATGATAGAAAAGGAGCCTTGAAAATCTCCTAATTATACTGTACACACACACACATACACACAGATTGTTGGGAAGGAGACAGGAAACAGGATTTCTGCTGTAAAATGGGTTTATATCTTCATTATTGATGAAGCGACAGAAACAGCATGTTTGGATTCGGAGCTTATCGCTGCATACTGTAAATGTCACTGTGTCAAGTTGTTGTTGTTTTCTCTCTGTCAGACCTACAGTAGGTTTTGTGTTTCCATTTCAGAATTGTGATGAGGCCATATAACATCCAGAGGTGCTATATGAGCCATTTACAGCAATTTGGAGATGTTACGTAACTTTTTTGATTATATTCATTCTGAGATGTTGGTATAATTACCATAAACTAACAAGAATATCACAGATGCCACCTCCACTTACTTTAAATGTTGAATCGTCATCTTTCTCGACAAAGAGACTTAGCAGGTTTACAATCAACTTTTGTATGATTTCAACTTGTGCTTTGACTGTTAAACTTTGGAAAAAGTCGTCTAAATTGAGCCTTTGACATTCGCAAATTGTTTATTTGTTTTTGTAAAACCAACAACTTGCCAGCTAAGTAAAATAAATCTAACTTTTACTCTTTGAATTGGAAGTGTAACATTTGAATGGAGTGAGGTTAACCCTGTATTTAACAGAACTGTGGGATTCAAGGTTTTGCTTTGCAGGTGCTCTTTTTATGCTCTTTACTTCATTTAAGAGGCAATTGCCTTCAACTCAGCCGCCATTTTCTGTATTTGTATTCATTTAGAGAAATGTGCAGCACCCCTCACCTGTCTGCTTTGTCTTTCTCCCCCTTCTCTCCCTCTTTCTTCCCTTCATCCCTGCCACCCCGCTCATCCATCTCTTCCCCCTCTCTCACTGCTTATGTCCCTTTCCCTTCTCTCAGGTTTGTCAAAGTCTTTCCCGTTGGACAACTCTTTGTTCGACAGCTGGCTCGCCCAGTCGGTTCAGATCACCGCTGATGACATGCTGAGCCAGTGGGCTCTGGGTGCCCAGCATCGGGACAAGAGCGGCAGCCTGCTCTCCGACCAGGTAGGCCCTCAGCAGCAGGAGGCCCGCAAAGTGACGCCTCGGCTGTACACCTCTTATTTTGAATTATTTTGACCGTGGCTCGAGCCCTTTAGATTGATCCTTCATGCGAGTGATTGTGCGTGATTGTGATTCCCATCGTGCGTTGATCAGTCAGATGAGAGCGCTGATGGTCAGAGCAGAGCTGCACTGTGGCTGACCTGCTGTTCTCCTCAGGAATGTGCTCTGTTTGTGTATTGATTGGCAGGGGGCTCCAACCAGAATGCATGATAGAACTCCATTGTTTGGGCATGTGTTCAGGGACAAAAAAAAACAAACAGGAACAGGTCATTTTTCAATAAAACAAGAATGAGATGTTAAAATGAAAACTGGGCGTGATGTAATGACTTTTATCAAACAGACCTACAGGTCCCACTTTACAGTGGCTGTAGTTGACATTAATAATAAGAGTCCTTTTTTCTTTCTTTTTTTTTACAATACAGAGGAGTAAGTTAGAGACGCATCTCACAAAGAGATTAAACATCACAATGTAAAATGCAACGAGTACCTTTGATTTGTTTCGCTTCACAACAAAATGCCTTGTAACACCAGCTGCTCAGATCCTCCACTGTTAAGCTGTTGGAAATGTGGGTAGGTGGAGGTGAGTGGGGAGCTTTTGTTGCAAAACATTTCGGCAAGAATGTGAGGTTTTTCGAACCAGAAACCCAAGCAATAGGGCAAATGAATTGTTGTATTGATTAGGGCTGCATGATATGAGGAAAATCTATATATTGTAATAACTATAATACTTAAAATAAACAGATTATTAAAGTGTACTCAGTTCTGCCTTTCTTCTGCTTTCAGTATACTGCTAAAATACAACAAAATGGAAAGGAAATTATTTTCAACATTCTTTTATGGAACAAATTGAACATTAAACTAAACACAATCCAAAAAAAAACAGTGATATTTACATTTTATAGTGCAGTTTTCTACTGAAACTCTCCTCTAACTAACTTGAAAAATGTGTTTATCGTGCAAGTTAACATTGCTATGACGATTTACTCAAAATGTGTTAGAGATATGTGTTTTAAGATAAGATAAGATAGAACTTTATTTATCCCGAGGGAAATTGTTGAGCAACAGTTGCAATACACAGTAGGAGACAGTATAAGATTCTAAAATGTACAAATAGTGCAAATGTTTTATACAATATATATATATATATATATATATATATATAAAAGATGTAAACATAAGATGAGCTGAGATGGGGTAAGGTGCAATATTCAAGAAGGTGAGGTAAGGTGCGGCATTTAGCAAAATAATAAATTTTTAATTAAAAAAATTTTTTTTTTTAAACATGTAGTTCTCATCACCTCTTTCATCTCCAATTCCTGTCTTTCCTTTTCTCACCTCCTGTCTTCTTCTTCTCCTGTCATCCAGCTCCTACAAGGCGAGGAGAGCCTGCTAAACCTCATGATGGAGAACTCCATGCAGTCCACCTGGAAAACACCTCAGCTGGGCCGCAAACAGCGAGGGAACAACAAGCCCCGTGCTCGTGGTCACCCGCAATCCACCAGCCCCACCCTGCCCCAGGCGCTCCTGTCTGCAGCAGCCGCCTCCACCGCCAGCAGCCCCTCCACCGCAAAGAGCCTCTGGGCGAGCGTGGCGGAGGAAAAGCCCATCCATGTGGGCCGAAAAGGGGAAAGGTCCGGGGGCTCTTCAAGGCACCACCACTACCTTCATCACCACCAGACAAGGAGCTCTGACCTGCACAGGGACCCGCCGCCGCAGCCACCCATCTCCAAAATGGATTCCTGTCACATCTCGGAGGACCGCGGCCCGTGGAACAGCATCTACACAGGGAATGGTGTTGCATCCTCATCTCCACGTCCGGGCTCCAGCCCCGGCTTCACGTTGCCCGACACAGGGGCGCTCATTCGTGGCAGGGGTCCGCGGCTCCGCCTTTCCCGCCAGGGTAAATCCAGAGGTAGAGGCATCAGTGGAGGTGGAGGTATAGCAGGGCTGGAGTCTGTCACAGGAAAGGACGCGTCCCTGCTGGACGCTGCCGAGACTGACGGGTACTTCTCCGATGGCGAGCAGAGTGATTCGGACACCCGCTCTGGCGGACGCAAACTCCGCTTGCCGCAGTTGCATTCTGGGAACGACGACCTGCTGAGAAGGAGCGTGCTGGCATCCTAAAGAACTGAGACTCAAACTAACACACTCGCAGTTATCCAAGCAGAGTCCCGCTAGATAATTGTTTCTCCATCTGTGCCCAATATACAGTCCACAAAACATAGGTGGAAGGCTTTGTTCAACCAAATCCCCGTCACATTTACCAGAGGAAAATCTCTTCAGCTCTCACCTGTTTGTTTTTTTTTTTTGGGGGGGGGGGGGGGGGGATTTGAATGTAGCTGTTTGCCTATCGTACAGTTAAGCGCCTCCACCGCAGCGTAGTTTATCGTCAGTTTACCACAAGATGCGATACATTCAACAAATAGGAAACAAACATTTCATTTAGTCTTTTTTTTTTTTTTTTTTTTTGTGTTTCAGACTCTTCTTGTTTCTGGGCGTTGAAGTACCCTTTTCTGGCCTCATGTCTCATATCTGCCAGACTTGGGAACAAACACTTCGGGGCATTATTATTATTATTATTATTATTCAAGCTGGTTTCAGGGTCTGCTTCGCTCTTGGTCTTTATGGCCTGAGATGCATCCAATGAGTCCTTGTTTTCTTGAATATGTTCAGTGGAAAGACAATTTCACACCAGAGCTGGTCTGAATATGTACAGAGGGTGACATGGGATGTAACATGTATTCAGCCTTGAAAAGCACAACTAGCTAGTCATAAGAGCTGTAATGTAAGCACTCGTGTGTATAATAGATGCTCATTCAGGGTTGGGTTCAATTCTCATTATGTTTACTCGGTTGCAAAATGTACACTAAAGCCGTCATTCTCAAATTTACCTTCACAGATTTCCAGCTTTTCCAGTTTTTTAATAGCGAAAAGATTGACCCCAACCCTGGAGCTCATTGAGATTGTCACACAGAGACACAAACACACACACATACTGACACACATACTACTATAAGCAAATCCCTTTGCTCGCATCACAGCCGTTATTGAAATATTTGATCTGACTTCTGTCAGCTGCTTTCAAATTCTTCCTAATTCTGAGTTCCGTTTTTTTATTTTAATTTTAGCCTTGAATCTTTGGAGAAAAATCATCTTAGAAACTCTGTGCCTTCTGTCGCTTGCCCTGCGCCCCTGCCTCCACCTCGACCCCCGACCTTATCAATCAAGCAAACAATCAGTAAGTAGATCAATCAGTCGTTTCTCAATCGGATTTGTAACAATCAAACCAAAAGGAAATCCCGTTGGATTGGTTACCGAGTGTAGCCAGTGTTGGGCTCCTTGTCTCCTTAACAATTGTCTAGTGCCTGAAACAAGGATGTAAATGCAGCGTTTGCCATTAATCAACAAAGCATCTGCAACAGTAAGCAAAGCAGAGCCCCCCCCCCCCCCATAACTAGATCACTGCAGTCCAGAACCATCGATAAACAGGGTTTGGCCAGATTAAACTGTGATCACCAGAGAGCTGATGGCAACAATAGATACACATGGAAAAAGGATAAAAACCACAGAAAATAAAACATAAGCCTGCTAGCGACTACCATTCCAAACAAGTCTTTTAGATCGGTGGCAAAACGACTAACTGTCTATTCCGTCCGTCGGCTCAGTGGTACTTAGAGCTGCAAGGATTAGTCAACTGAAAATGTATGAACTTTTAATGCAAAAAATGGCAGAAAGTGCTGTGTTTCACTTCTTAAATATGGAGATTTCCTGCTTTTCTCGTCATCATATTTAACTGATTACCTCTGCGTTTTGGACTAAGAAACATTTAAAAGACATCACCTTGAGAAACTGGGATGGACATTTTACAGACTAAACAATTAATGTAAACATATTCGGCATTAATCGATAATAAAAATAATATGCTCTTGAGTAGTGAAGCCTTAGTTGCAGACTTAGTGGTATGCAACGAAGGCTTCAGTAGATTGTCCTGTAAAAATGTGCCTACATTTTGGGCAAAATGACAAAAAAAGCGAGTAGAAACGAGCATCCCTGTCACTGCAGACTGTCCTCATGTGGTCAAGTGATGACACAAAACTGGAGAAAGAACGTGACACAAATAATCTCAACTCAAAAGGTCACACTTACTGACTTATCCAGAGCTTTCAACCACAAACTCGCGCGCTCTCACTCCCGGTACATCCAAGTTTTACGAGTATCTTAGAAACAACAATTACATCGTTTGGAAAACTTTATACTCTAAACCTTCGCACCTCGTGCCTCGTTCTCCAGCGTCCAGTGTGCGTCACGAGAAACAAGTTAGTCAAACTTAGTCTCATGTGTATCTATGCAATTTATGACATCAGCGTAGTAAGATAAACACTTTTCATTTCAGCTGAGCGAGTTCATGGCGCCGACATAGTTTGACGTGGCCAAGCTCTCGTCACCGATGGCTCTGCTGCACCTGCTCTCCTGTTAGATGAACGATGACAATGTAATAATCAGCTTCAGAGGCCTGCGCTCTTAAGTTTGTAAATTTGTTTTTACGAAAAAATACTTTTTGTTGTTCTCTCAGAGAGTTGTATTTTGTACTTAAAAGCAGTCCATGGTATTCTCAGGGGTTAAGAAAAACTTTTAAAAAAAGAATAAAAGGTTTAAAAATGTATCGAAAAAGCGACGTAAGACAGAGATACATATATATATACATACATATTTTATATCGTATACAGTATATATATATCGTATACAGTATATATATATATATTTATATATATATAAAAGTGAAGTGTGTATGTCTAGAAACTTCCTTGTTTGGCAAGCTTCACTGTTTGAACTCCTACACGAATACTACTGAGCATGTTCCTTCTCTCAGTATGACCTCAGCCCTGGGTTCAATAGTCTCAACCGATAATTCATTTTTGTTTTCACTTGTTTGAGTTACAGAAGAGTGGGACAGGTCAGATAATAGCTCATAATAACAGCTCTGTGGTCAACAACAAGATGGGACTTTATTTTCATTCTCTCAGCTCTCTTGCAGCTAAGACCCCGCCCATCTGGATCCAGTGGGGGAAATAAAGCATCACAAGTGATTTTAAGGGCTGCTCGACCCAGGCCTGATGAACGGACACTTAAATAGAGCTGCAAGTCCAATCTACTTCCTCTGTTTTTTTCCGCTGTATGGACAGCTTCTTAAAAACCTGTCTTCGGAAGTGACCACGCCAAAGAACAGATCTGTGTATCAAGGCAGCATATGTACATCTTTTATCTACACAAACACACATACACGTCTCTGGTTTTCAAGATGAAGAATGTTAGATAAGGATGTCAAACAACTCTGCCAGTGCCGCCGCTCGGTTTAATCTCAACCTGGTTCGACCCAGCGCGACTGGGTTCAGTCAGAAACGCCGCAAGCTCGGGCGCGGCGCTGTAAATTTCACGACACCACCACCAATAGACCCAACCTGGATTCTCCCACGTCTGCTTTCACGGGGGTTCACTTAGGAAAAGCCTGTCTGTCGCCACGAAAATGGGCTGGCGATGGTTGTTATACGCAGACTCATACATATTAACCCCTTTCAGAAAAAGCCCAATGCTGCTGAACTGAACACACCACAAACAGCTCACACACACACACACACACACACATACACACCAGAGCTGGTATAACAGGGTTATAATGTACAAGATGACTAGTTTTTTATGTATATGTGGTCCTGACTGCATCAGGAAGTATGAGTTTACTCCGAGTGAAACGCCCCCTATCAGCAGGAGAGTATTATTACTGGTGACAGAGCAGCGCCGCGGTCTCCTTCTGATGTAGCCATCGTAGAAGATTCACATTGTTAGTCCTCCACGCTCGTCTGTTTCGAGGCCAAGTGTGGGGGGGAAAAAAAAACCTTTTGAAAGGGTTTTGTGGAAGTCATTTGTAAAACGGCATCGATACAGGCCAGGTGGAGGATTTTGAACTTCTACGTTGGCTACCGTTGTTACAACCTCCATGGAAACTGACCGCAACAACACACACAACAACAATAACCGCAACAAGGTTTGTGTTTTGAAGCGAGGATGTGGTGACGTATCATCATTAAAGCCCACATAATCCTCCACCGGGTGGTTGTTACCACCCATGGGTTTCTAAGACAGAAACATGTAATCTTGGTTTTCAATATTCAATGTTCGGAGTAGCCTGACTTTGTAGACAGTGGTATTAGACAAGGCCTCACATGTACGGCCTTAACATGTAGTAGCAAATGCTAAGGCTGCACAGCGCTGGCAGGAACAAAAAAAAAACATTTGGCTGAATTTCCTCCACAGAAGTTGTGGAGTTGAGTCAGATTTGCTTCTTCTAAAGATTTTCTCCTTGTTTGAAGTCAGATTTGAACCCAAGAACAGCACCGTAGTACCTTGTTTGGCAAATTGCAGTTTTGATTTTCTTTTTTTTATTCCTCGATGCTGTGCAGCCTTGGCAAACAAACTGGTTATTATTCTATATTTACAGTGTGGCTTCAATGCCATCTCCTTCCGCTTCATAGATACTGTAGACTGGAGTCTTTTGCAGGTTTTTTTTTTTTTTTTTTAATCAATATCCACTAGAATACAACTTCAAAGCATCACTGTCCTCTTTGTGGTACGCTGGTGTGGGTGTTGGCTCGCAGCCCGAAATGTGCTCTGATGATCTTTGAATTTTGCAACTCTGTCAGGTCGGATATCCAGATTACATTTTTCTTTTCTGGGTTAAATCTGTAATATGAGCCATGGCGTTGAAATGTTCAGCCTCGGAGTGAAGCATCAGTGTCGGCATCAGCGGGAAATGTTATGTTCTTTCTGCGCAAGCTTACCATTTAGAGTGCATGGCGAAGACATTATTGCTTAATGGGTGAATATACAACTATTCTAAATGGTGAGCTGGTGCATGTGTGAAGGCAAAACCTTCTCCGCTCCATGAGTTGGCATGAATGCTACACTTCAGAAATAAGCTGGTGGGCTTCACGTAATGCCAGGTCAGAAACACACCTACACACGGTGATGTGCTCCATCTAGCCTTCTGCTGAAAAGCTGGTGAAAGGCCAACCCTGATTGCTGCAGGCAATTGGAACCTCGCCTATAATTCACACAGATGCTGTCTACGGTACCAACAATGTTGTAAAACTCCTGGGAAAGACATCACTGCACCAGCAGGGCTGGGCTCCTCAGAACGTCCTCAGCCGAGCAAAGATCATGTTTAAAGCTTCTTCTTTTCATTTTTTTTTTAAGAAAAGAGAAGCAAGTTAGGACCATCCGGCAACAAAACGCCAGTAAAAGTACAGCAAATGTATGCGACAAAATTCTAAATGTTGCATCTAAGGGAAAAATAGGATTTCTACAATTTTGAGACAAAAACTGATTTGTTGCCCTGCGGTGGTTTTGAGGAGGCGGTTTGGATGTATCTCTGACTCTGTGGTTGCTCCTTCATCCAATAAGAAAGTGGTTTGAGGATGGCTGTAGGTCAGTAAAGCCAGGACAGGCAAAAGCTTCAAATTCGTTACAGGGGTGATGAATTTAATGTGATGCGTCTGGACTGTAACTGTTTAATCATTTCTGATACAATTGTGTAGTCCTTGCTTTATTGTCCTACGCCAGCCATACAACCCCCCCCCACCCCCCACCCCTACCACTGGAGTTTATACACCTTTACAATAATGTATAATACTGTTCAACTACTACTACTAGAGACATTTTCATTTTCTGTGTTTTGAAAAACCCTTTGGAAGCTTTTTTTTTTCTTTTTTTTTTTTTGTAACGCTTTAGCTGGCCGCCGTGGCTCGTATCAAATTAGAAAGCTGACTCATTATCTGCTCGCTCTGTTTTTACTGGCGCTTTGCTCTCCTCTCCGTTACAGCAAAGTTATGGCTTCAAGGTCTCAACATCTACAACCCAGACACTGCACAGATTGGAGGTTTAGTCATACAGACTGAGCCGCTGTGGAGGCAGAAACAAGCTCTATTGTCAAGCTAAGCCTAAATTGGTGGAGTGAAAGAACCACAGTGATTTGAGTCAGAGGGCCGAGATCAGTCAGTTTGAACTTGGAAGGTCAGTTAGGGGAACAAGCTAAACTAGGTGAATTACCATATGTGAGAAATATGTGATAAAAAAGAAAAGAATGCCTGGTGCCACGTCTTGTGACAAATAAAAATCTGTTGTTTTGTCATTTTTAGAGCTACCAAGATTATTGGCAACTATTCCGGATCCAATAATAGTTAGTCGTTTTCTGTTTGTTTTTTAAGCAGAAATGGGCAAATACTTTTTTATTCCAGCTTCTCAAATGCGAGGATAAAATGCTGCAATCAATAGTAAAAAAAAAAAAAAAAAAAAAGAATCTTTGGGTTTTTGACTATTTGTTAGACAAAACATTTGTCCCCGTAAACTGAGAAATTGTAACCGGTATTTTTTTTTTTTTTTTTTTTACATCTTCTAGTATTTTATTGACCAAACTATTAATTGAGTGATCAAGAAAATGACTGGCAGATTACTTGACAGACGATGGAAAAAAAAAAAAAAAAAAACATTGTTTGCAGCCCGACATATTACACGCCTCTGTAAGATCTAATTCCCCCACCTGAGATGCTTGGGAGACTAGAATTTTATGTCTTTATTGGACAGCAACAGTGGAGCAATTATAGGAAATTTGAGGAGAGCGAGATGGGGAATGAAATTCAACAAAAGGCCGGACCCAGAACAGGGATTTTGTGATTTATGGTTGCCCTGGCAAGAAGATCGTGTAACAATACTTCTTTTGATTTATTCATTGGTTCTGTGAAATGTCAAAAAAAACTGTTTCAAAGTGGCCACAGAGACGTCTTCGAATGGCTTGTTTCGTCCAACCAACAGTCCAAAAGATATTCACATCATATCAAATATAATATATAAATATATAAATATTCGGAACAGAAGCAAATCTTCCCATTTGAGAAGCTGAAACCAAAGAATATTTTCCTTATTTGGCTTGGGTAAACTCTACCTGAAAAAATCGAATATCAAAATTGTTGCAGCCTCATTTTTTTTTGCACGACTTATCAGCTAATCAACCAATTGTTTTCACATGACTCATTACCTGAGAAGTCATAGTTAACAGCACTCTGCTCTGCCAACAACAAAAAAGCAGTTTTTCAAACGCAGATGTGTATTTCCATGTTAAGAAAACTTGACACATTTTAATAGCTTCCCTCCCATTTTTTTTACTCTTCGCCTTTTCAGTGGGCTTCAGTCCAACATCACTAAGCCAGCAATTCTTTGGCTCCACCCACTAAGGCTTAACACAAACAGTGAGATAACGTCTGCCTCCAGAGCGGCTACTAGAAGTGTTTTTTTTCCAACTAAAGCTCCCTTCTGCACAAGCTGCGCACCTTACTCTGTCTCCGCCAGCCAACTTCTTCCTCACTTTTACTCCTCCCACCACCAGCAAAGTGTCCCTCCCTGTCGTGTTCCTTCCTCCTCCTCCTCCTCCTCCTCTCTTCTCCTCTCCTGGCCGCCGATCAGCCTCCTTGGCCGACACGTGGCTCGCTTCGGAAGCATAGGACGATGAAGAAAAAAAAAAAAAAGAAAAAATTATGTAAAAGAAGAAAAAAGGATGTCTGTAGCTTTAAGGACAAATAATGACAGGCACGTGTTGTGGAAGTACGTGTGAGGAGGGGAAACGTTGCTCTCTGCTTTGGTCCTGGAGAGAGAGGGAGAGAAGAGAGATGGATAGAAAGAGAGGAGAGGAGAGGAGGGAGACGTTTACTGAACCGGAGCCAGAGAAGCAGACAGAGAAAGAGTACAACTTGTTCTTTCCCCTGCGTTCTGTTTGCAGCCTGTCCGCACAGTCAAGTTAACAAGCAGCTAATATAAACATCACCAGGCCCTTCCCTTCTCCTTGTCTCTCTCCTTTCCTCTCTGTACTTTCTCTGCTCTCTCTGTAGAGCCAAGTCTCCATCAAAGTATTTCCTTTACAAGCTGTAACAATCGAATCAGGAAGGCAGAACGGAAACCGGTGACATTTTTTCATTTAATGGCATGACCAACCCCGGAAAACAATTGAGAGTATTTTTTATATCGACCATGACTTTTAATATAAATCACCCACTGTGGTTATATGTGTGGGGTTGGTTGATGCTTTTATTTCTAATCAGACAAAAGCATCAATTTGGCCAATATTACCCAAGTCTCACAAAGATGAGGCAGCCGATAATCTGCATGTTCCTTCCTGTCAACAAATCCCAAGATAAGACCAAAAACCAACAATGAATTGATCTCACTAACACATAGGATCAAGTTGTATGATATATTATATACAAAGCCTGAGAAAGTTTATCCCCCTATTGTCCAAACAAACATTAAAAACACATCAATGGATGACATATTCTTTCATTACCATTTAACCCAATCCAACACACACCATCCTGCTGCTATAGATACTAGTGCACCAAATGTGTATTAATCCGCAGCTGAAAATAGTCCCCAACAAAAAAATGTAATTTAATATATATTTTTGAGATGTTTTAAAATAGGAACAAATGGGCTTGGGGCAAGGGCTGTATATTATACAATATATTGAATTAATTCAAATTGTTTTTGCGCCATGCCTAAAATGCGCAAAATGTTTTAGTGTTTTTTTTCAGCCAAAAAGTAACATAGACGATTGTTGGCTCCAATAACTGTCTTGAGTCCCGCCAACTGTGATGTGAGAAGTTATATATATATATATATATATATAGGTTTTGGTCTTTTCACTGGAGTTGACAATAAGGAAAATATAGAACACCTGCCTTATTATTTAAATGTCACAATAAGCCAGGAAAAAAATCTCCGTTTGTTAAGACTGCTGACAATCCAGTCTTACAATTGAATCCTTTTTATTTATAAATTGTGGCAATTTAACTTGGAAGCTGCATGGAAACATGGCTTTAGTCCCTTGTAAGGTTCCTCCCTCACATTCTGAGCATTTTATTCAGCCTTCACATCTGGTTTTACCATCAGGCTCCTGGGAGGTTCAGACTCGCATATATCACTGCAGACAAATTGGAGGTGTAAAAGCACCCGACACACACTGAACATCCATTTGACCAAAGCTACCGTCTCCCACTGATGGTCAAAGCAACATTTGGTATCATTAAATATACATTAAGTGCGGCGCTATACACAAAGCGTATATATAACAATAGGACTGTGGTGGGAATCTGATTTATGAGGAAAAGAGTAATTTTATCGCTGGCTCCGGAGACACTTTACTTCCAGGTGTAAATGTAATCTGGATAAATCACGAGAGACACAATCTGGAGTTAAGATGCAGGTTTAGACCGTTTGTTAGGAGGCTCTCTGTGCTGGATTTCTGCCTCTGCTCTTTCTCCCACTTGTAATTTCACAGCTATGTGTCTCTGCTGTATTTATTTCTCCTGATTTTTTATTTTTTATCTCGTTCCTCACTGTTCCTCTTCACTGCTTCTGTAATCTCGCTTCTTTTTCTCTTTCACACACACACACACACACACACACAGGACAAATGTTTATCTTCTTCCTCTGAGGAAAATATTATATTTATTGCCCGGTCTTTCATACATGCCGGGAAGGAAAATGTGTTTTGATTACATAAATTGCAGAAAAGTGTAGACCCTCTGTGTGTCATTCTGATGATACAGGGTGTGTGTACGTGGACAGGTGTGTATGTTGTGTGTGTGTGTGTGCACGGTGAGAAAGATGCCAAATGTAGTTCAAACTGATCCTCCACTCTCTCTTTGTTCTCTACTCGCCTCCTTTTTGTTCTTCCTCCTCGTCTGGAGGGAACTCCTCTCCCTGTTAGGCTACGTCCACACTGAGATAAGAAAACAAAGTCCACACTAACAGGTGTTCAGGTCGTATACGTAAAGATCTCCGTCCACGCGGAAATACCCCAGAAAAATCGGTTTGTTAAGTATCCGACTTCTCCAGTGAACTGATTTCTTAAACGTCATGTTTCTGTAGTCGGGGTAGGGGATTGTGGGAGACTGGATTTCCCAGTTACAATTCTGCTGGAGAAAGCCAATTTTAGACTCGTTGCTGGTTTTCTAATCAGCGCTTTACATGTGCATGACAAAGACTTTCGACTGTAGACGGCAAAGCGGGTGGATGAAAAGAGAGATCACTGCACGTAGAGATGCATCCTCGTGTATCCCAACTCGAGTCCGACTAAAACTTTGAAAGTCGCCACTAGAAATCTAAATGAGTCCGTTTCCACAGCTGTAAAATTCAGAGACATTCATGATAACATCTAAAATAAGTAATCACTCAGACGGTTAGAGGGCTTTTCTCATTTACAGTATAATGCAAGGCTTGTATCCCACCCTGGTGACCGCTGTGGAAAAGATTTCTTTTCAGTTTTGGATAAGTTAGTGTGGACAAAGAATCAGAACATAGTCGTGTGGATGTGCTCTCAAACATTTCTTTCTCTCCTCCTTAACTTTGTGTTGCTTGGGCTTTTTTTTTTTTTGTCTCCCTCTCCGCTCCACTTCATGTCTCTCTCTACTTGTATTCACTTTCTCCTCCTCCTCTTGTCTCAGTATCCCTCCTCAGTGCAGAGCAGGCAGTTTCTGACCCTCATTAATAGCAAACAAAAACAAAACTTTCTCGCTTCCCCTCTCCTGACTTGCGTTTCACAAAGTTTTCTCCCTCAGGTTTAAAACACATAATGAAACAAGAATCCAGTGGAGTTTTGGTTTGCAAAATTCCACCAATGTTTGCATCATATTGGTCGTATTTAGGCACTATTTGATTACCAATCCGCATCGTCCAATCAAAGCAGAGTTGGACGCAGGCTTTTTCTCCTCCTCCGCCTGTCTTATTTGCCCTTGTAAAACGTGTTAAAATCTCTGCCGTGGTGTCCGGTTTCTCCTCCACTCTGCATCGGTTCTTCAATACAATAATATGAATGTTGCAGGAGTTTATCCTTCTGTATTCTTTGTTTCAAAGAATGTTGTGCCATTTGTTAATAGCAAAGAGAACTATTGAACATATATGAAAAAGAAGAGCTATTTTAAATTATTTTTTGGCTTTTTTTGCTATATTTATTTTCTTGTATTAGAATCTTCTTTGTAGGAGGGAAAAATCAAAAAAATGTATTTTTCATTAGTGCGAAAAACCTATTTTCTTCCTTTTTGTACAATTTCGATGTTTTGAGCGAGACTTTGAAAAGCAATATGATGATGATGACAATGTTTCCTGTGACTGTATCTGCATGCTGTTTGTGTTGCCTTAATGGTGGCTGCATCCCACTATGACCCCACCCACCCCACTCCCAACCTCTCTGCCCCCACCCCACCCCCCCAACTCTGACCCCACCCCCATCAACTCCCACCCTCATCTGATGGAGTCCCAGTCCCATCTGATCCAGTCCAGACCAATCCAGTCCAGTCCAGTGCAGTCAATAAAGCAGTGCTTTCTGTGTAAACAACTCTCTGCCTCTCTGTTCCTAACACAGACACACAAACTGAGCTCTCAATAAAAGTGAATTTAAAAGTCACTTAAATTGACAAAATGCCCTTTTTAGCTCTGGGTAAAAAAAAAAAGAAAAGGCTAAAATAGTTTTAAGTACTATATGTATGTATTAAGTATCTTGCAGAAGGATCTTAAAGATGTTGTAGCTGCATTTGAATTTAATAAAGTTGGATTTATTTTTCACAGCTGATTTACAATAACCCAAACAAATTTAAAAACAGAATTTCATCCTTGTTGAGACATTTCACTCAAAACTTCAAATATGAACCTGGTGTTGACACTTGAGGATTCATCCTCAGGGAACCATGAATGTACACTTTTGCATATCCATGTTGAGAAATGTCAAGTGAAAACTTTCTGGTGGCGCCAGAGGAAAAGTCAGGAGATCACCAAAGTCGTTAGGATTCATCTTCTGGGGACCATGAATGTTGAAAGATGTATCGGATAGTTGTTGACATAGTACTAGAGGTAAGTGACAGAAAACTTTTTGTAATGGGTGAACTGACCCTTTAATTTCCTTCAGATCTGTGTGCAGGAGTTAACTTTCAAAATGTCAATAGGAAACAGTTTGTGCTGCAGCTAACAATTATTTTCATTAAGTATTAATTAAGCAAATTATTTCCCAATTAAATTATCGTTTTGGTCTATAACATTACAATTTACCAGAATACAACCTCAATGTTTTCATTTTGTATAGCCAAAGATATTCACTTTACCGTCACAGAGGACTAAGAAAACCTGTAAATTGTCACACTTAAGCAGTCGGAACCAGTGGATTTATGGCATTTCTGCAAAAAAAAGAAAAAGACAAACAATTATTCAAACGATTGGCAATGACTTTTCTGTAGATTAACTGATGTTTAAACTCTATTAAAATACAAAATACATACAAAAACTTCACCATTACTCAGGTCTAGAGAAGAAAATGTAACTATTAAAAAAAAGTAATCTGCAGGCCCCACCACTAAGAGATGGAGGTCCAGAAATGACTCTTAGAGCTTGTTTTTGACCAAACAGAAAGACCTCGATCAGTAAGTTTTAGCCAAGAACCTCAAGACCCCTTCAACAAAACTCAAGTGTTCATGATAAAATAACTTTCCAAAGCAGAAACTGTCAGCACAAGCCTTCAGATAAATTCAGATAAGTCAGCCTCTCCTGGAAAAAAAAAAAAAACCCCACTCGTGGCAGCAGCCTGGAGTTTGTCAAAGGACGTGTGAAAGACAGAGAGCGTGATGCAAAAGATTCTGTGGTCTGATGAAACACGATTCAAAACGCTTCAGCTGATGCAAAGTGTCTGCTGGAACTGGGCAGAGCTTATCACCCCTCGAGCATCATCAATAACTCGATGGTGCCGCTTCGGACTTGGACAGGGAGACTTTGCCAGAGGAACAATGTTGGGATCCAAACACAGGCAAATCCTGAGGAGAGCAAGTTCCTGAGTGCCAAAGGCCTGGAAGTGTGGCCAACACATTTCTCCCCAAACATGCTGCCAAATCAATGTTGGAGTGGCTTCACAACAGGAATGTGAAAGTCCTTCAGCAGCCTCAAAGCCCAGATTTGAATCCCAGGGAAAATCTGTGGAATGACTTTAAAGATCGAGCCATGTCAGCAAAATCCAAATGTGCCAAGCTGATGCAGATGAGTTGAAGAAGAGTTACTGTGACAAAGTGTCATCTCACACTTGAGTAACTTTAAATGTGAATTCTAACCAAAAGTTTGAATTAATTTGATGATGCATCCCTTGATTTGTAGGACGAGGGTCCCCGTTCAATAACTGAAGCTTCGGGTGAGTAAAGTTTGGCAGATTCTTTTGTTACAATGCAAATTCAACCGTGTAATGTCAGATAACTAAAAAAATGTAAATGTGAAAGTCCCTGCAGATTATTTTTCAGTTGTGAAGGAGGCTCGTAGTAGGAGTTATGCAGTTAATGTGCAGTGCACTAAATTGTCCTGAATTGTAATTTAATAAGGATTAATTGGCAGAAGACATACAATGTACTATTCATGAATAGTTCAATCCAGAGCCCCTTCAAAGACAATCAAAACCAGATGATGATTTGAAAAAAATGGCCATATATTTCAAATGAAATTAGAATTTGCATGCACATTTTTAATAGGAGTATAGTGGTGGTGGTAAATGCTATTTGCAGATATTAATTCTCAGCATAAGTAGTAAGTTTACAAGTAAAGACTAATAATGTTTCTCTCAAAATGGATTGAGGAGAGTTCATTTGTATTGAACTGCAAATGTACAATTTCTGCGCATTGGCTTATTTGCAATCTTTAATGAATACAATGTTGTGACCCCTGTTAAGTAATAATCACACATGTAACATGGCAAGCTTATTAAAGATGCACCTGTTATATTTGACTACTATTCAGTAAAGCTTGATCATGTATGCCATAACAGGGACGCTGGCAGAAAGGGAACCTGTCAGGCAGAAAGAAAACATCTGCATACCCACGAGCTACAGTTCCAAAAGTATTTTCTGCAGGATATTTAAAGTAGGTAAGTAAAGTAGGTACATTTAGAATTATTTTTGAGTTCATGCTGTAGCATCATACAATTCAGGGAAAAGCCAGAGACTTTAAATACATAATGAAGGCAAAGTAAATACAGACTACTAATCATTTTCTGTTTAAGTTCTCTCTTTTTTTACTGACTATTTTTTTCCTCTGACCATATCCTGCTATTTTTATATCTCGCTACTGTGTCTGCCTTCTAATCTAAAACCTTTTATTGGATTCAGATAGAGTCCCTCGTCTATCTGATTCACACAAACACACCATGGAAACAAACCAAACAAACAGACTTATTCATAATAATGGAAATCAATTTAGCAGCACAAAGCGATGGCACCTGGAGAGACATCGTGCACCTGGCTTTCCTCACAAAGCTCTCATTTTCATGATTTTCCCGTGGGGCCCTTTTGAAAATCATTTTGTTTTGACAACTAAATGTTATTTTTTCCAGCCCATTGTAAGGTCTTAACTGGCTGCTGTACAGTTATACTTCTAACGCACTATCCCACCACATGCACTTCAAAAAGGATATTTGGGTATAATTTTCTCCTATATAAATTCTGTTTTTTTATTTCCTGTGTCTGCCATCCAGCCTCACACCCTCAGATGGTGTTTAGAAAACAGCAGGATGAAGTTTTAGAGCTGAGTGTGCCACGGGGGATCGAGGTGAACTTTTCCATGCACCTGCCACAGTGCCTGGTGTATTTTACAAGCAGCACTTATTTAAGCTGCAGTAGGCAAGATTTTAATGTAAAAATGCACCTGTGTTAGCAGCATAAATCTTGGAGTAAGGCCGCAGTACAGAATAACATCAAATCTTCCACACTAATTGTGATTCTACTCATTCTCTCCAAGTCAAACTGCCTCCTAAATAGCAGCGAGAGCTGCACAATATATCGTCTTTGTCATCGCAATGTGAACTTGAGCGATAAAAACATTGCAAAAGATGAAGTTGCTCTCACTATTTTTGAGTTAGTTGAGAGAGAATATCGGTAGAAAACGTCACTTTAAAATGTAACGATCGTTCTTTATTTATTGGTGACTTTTGTGTTCAGTTCAACTTGTTCAATAAAATAATCATTTAATTACATTTTTTTTTTCAAGCACCAATAAGCAGAATCGAGAATGGCATCGGTATCAATAAGATCTTATCAATTCCCATCCCTATGCTTCATACAACGAAATGACACTCTAAATGGTAAACTGTATTATAAAGTGTTACGATACATATGTTTTTCTTTTCCTGAAATATGCCACGTGTGTTTCACTGGTGCATGACTTATCTTTCGACCCTGAAGAAGAAGGGAATTAAAGTAGAACGCCTGTAATTATATTATACTTGCAGCTAGCCGTCCTCCCATTAGCTAGTTCATTAGCTGCATAGCAAACACACATGCTCAATGAGGAAGGCTAATAAGCTTTGTCGTAGTCCAAAAGACACGAGGCGGAGAGTAGTATCCTCCACGATGTGACAAGTGGCTGGCAAAGAAAAAATGACAGACGAAATTTCAAAATGTCAAGGCATCCATTTAACAGTCTTTTGTGCTGGCAGCCAGTTAATCTGACACATTGTTGAAAAAATCAATAGAAAGCAGAAAACTGTTTGGATAAACTGTTGGCAGCTGACATCCACCACTGTGAAACCGTGAAATCCACATTAGTTTCAGGACGTCCAGCAAACGACAGAGGAAGGAGGTGGGCGGGCTCTGCTCGGGGGGTTTAAACAATTCTATCTGTTACAATCTGATATACTGTCCTATACACACACGCACACACACACACACACACACAGTGATAACATACACACATCAGCAGATCCTCATAGTCCTGACACAAGCCCTCTCTTTTTCATTCCCTGCTCCCAGGAGATCCTTATCAACTGCACTAACACATCCAGTGCAGACCAGTATTTTCACATGTTAGGTGTTGAAACCATCCAGTACAACAGCAGGCTGAAATGTCAAGAGGCCTCTGGGGTTTGGTGTGTTCCTGATGAATTCTAAGTCATCTAGTTCTCCTTAAAGCAACAAACAGTGGACTCAGCAGAGGGCTCGGCTTAAGTAAAAAGAAGAAAAGAAAGACACTAGATCCCGTGGACGTGAAAGATAGTTTGTTTTTGTTGCTCTTGGTCCTGGTCCAGAGCGTTCTGCAGTAAGTGACGAAGCACTTCCCGTATGAGACCCTTTGTAAATACTTAGCACAGTCAAGGGAGGGTGGAGGCAAAGTGGGACGGAGGGACGGTGTATGAAAGAATAATACCAGATGGAGAAAGCAGAGAACAGTTTGCGAGCAAGTTACGGTTCTTTAACTATAAATTAGAGCCTGACCAAGGCTGGATTTATGAGTCCTTTACTGATACTGATATTTGAGAGGGTGAAATATGATGGCAATATATTGGCCTTTTTTTTCTTCTTTTTTTTTTTACATACAACGCCTTATAACGCATAACATTTTTTCTCAAGGTCTTTTTTATTGGTATTTAGAATCATATAAAATGCAATAAATGACAGATACAGACACAATATTTTATTGTAAAAAATACAATAGACGAAAAAACAAAAATAAAAAATGTATAGTAAATTAATGGTAAGAAAAACAGTGATGGGTCATATGCGAGTTGTAAAACAAGAAGAAAAAGAAAATAGAGGAGGGGAGGATTATGCATGAAAACCTGCTGCACCTTGTTATACAACAATACAGTTGCAGGAAACAGATTTTGTGTCTGTGAATTTTTTGAATATGCTGTATGAATATGCTGTACCTCAGTCCACGGCAGCCCCTCTCCTAATAACTCTTCAAAGACTTCAACTGTATCTTCTCCTCGGTTAAGTTGCTTCACTAAAAGAAAAATATCCAACAATGCATTTTTCAAAGTGATTGTGGTTCTGACAGCCAATTATCATCAGCACACAGACATGCCTTCAGTCAAAGCAAAGAATATCCTGAGAGGAGTTTACACAGCAGTTACTGGTGCACATGCAGCGTCTGGAAATGGATTACATACAAACAGGACGCGGGAATAAAAAGAGAAACCGTTCTTCTCGTGTCGTATAATATAATAAAGATGGACAAATGCCAGAAATGGCTCTCGTTTCCTCCCACAGTCCTGCCGCAGACAAGTTAGGTGAACTAGACCAACGTTCTCCTTTCACCTGATGCATGCTGGGATATAGGCCCAAGCTCCCCAATAACCCTGAAGAAGAGTAGAAAAGTGCAGAAGATTGATCATTGATGTGTTTTGGGGATCTACGCAGAAGAAGAAATAACAATGTTTGAACTTAAGGACACTAAATGTGTGTGAGTACTTTCATCTTCCACCATTTCTAATTATTTATTAATTGACCCACTGATTCGAATTCATTCGGCATCTATTCCTATCAGTTTCATATATTTTCCTTCTTTTAACGGAATACTTCACCCCCAAACTGAGCGTTTGTATATCAATTACTCACCCTGTTACCTGGAATTCTTCAAGGAAACTTTGCGTTTCTCGCATGCCTCACAGTGAACAAAGAATCCCAAAACAGATCAATGATCATCGTATGATCAATAATTCCCAAAAACATGCGTTTTCACTGAAACCTTAGTATTTAAAACGCTTCCGCAGAAACGTGTGTGATTGATATACAAATTATACATTTTTGGGGTGGAGTATTCCTTTAATTGAAAACATGCTCATAACTTTTGTATAATTCCTGTTCATATTATTATATATTTTTTGTTCTGCACGTAATACAAGTAATTCTAGTTTGAAGCTAATAAATATACTCATACATCGTGCTGTGTGAAGGAGCCAGTTATGTTCATTGTTGGCATGTTATATTTATTTGATTGTATTTATATTGCAGTATTGTCTTGGTCATTAGATGCACAGCTGGTGTACATCGGGGCATGGCTGACAGAGTTCCCACCAGACCAGACAGAACAACACAACTCACAGAATCAGTAAAGACTGGTACGTTCATTCATCTCCTTGGTTTTAACTACTACTTCAATAAACAGCAAACTAAACTGCAAATAATGACTGGAAAAATCTGTTGCATTGAGTCTGCGTACAATCATTCTTACCTACCTGTGTGTAATGCCAACGAAAAAAAGGATGTTGGAAAAGGTTTAGTTTCCACTGTGTTTTTTCTTTGTAAGTGCACACCAGCGCTGAAGAAAGCTTTCCAGACAATGTGTAGGTTACTGTTGTATCAAAGCAATCATGCCCTTAAGGATATCCTTTTGCTGTGATTATGGCTACTCAGTTTCACATGGCATGTATTGCTTCGCCAATATGGACATAATCGCAGCACCAAAGGCCCTCTCAGGTCCTCTCGCCATAATAGTTATTTCCTTGCCATGTTTCTTCCTCTCAGACGAGCAATCACTGTTTAAGACTTAAAACAACGGGATGTTCTGCTCGGATAGAGTATGAAAGTCTGTCGACAGTCCCCGAGTGCTGCCTGCATTGCATTGTTACACTTGAGGAAGAGAACGACAGGGGAATGTGCACCTGAACCCCATTTGCAATCCAGCAGACGACAGTGTGTTTCCCTCTGGTAAGTACTTCAACTGAAATCTAGTTTTGAAGACGCACCTATAGTTCTTTCCCTGCAGGCATGAGCGTGCCTCCACAGCCCCAGCAAGAAAACACAATTAAAAACAGATTGTGATAACTTTTAATTAAGTACGTTCGTCGGGAGTTGTATATATCCGATAGCATGTGCAGAAATGATTCCAGGCACTGTTGCATGAACCAGACACAAAGTTTAACCAAACTGGAAACACAACGGACCAAACATTTCAGTGCGGTTACATTGTAAGAGCTTGTGAGACAAAGATTGATGTCACTGAGGTCAGACAGCCAACATGGTTGAATCTGATTTGCATGTAGGCAGTTTGTTTGCCTAGAGGCCACATGGCTGTCACAAAAAAAACGCTGAATAATCTCTGATTACTGACGGCTGATAATGTTCTCTGTGCATAGTGGGCTTTGTTGTGCTCCATCAACAAAATGTACAGAGCTGTGTATAGAAGAAGAACATGTAAAAAGATAATTAATCTAAAGTGTTGATGCAGATAGTGAATCATTTGGCTAAACCTGGACATAGAAAATATCATGTTAGCCAGATTAGCTCTGTGTGTAGGATACATACTTATTGTATACGGTCTTATGATGAGTATTTCAGATTTTAGGTAGTCGGTCTAGTATGGCTCAAAGTACAGGACTATTTTTAAACGATTAATTGATTAGTTAAATTAGAAAATTAATCTGCAACTTTTTTGATTGTTTTAGAATTTATTCAGGCAAAAATGCCAAACATTTGCTGGTTCCAGCTTCTCAAATGTGAACTGAATATATTTGGGTTTTTGACTTTTGTTCGCACAAGATAAGGCAATGGAAGAATTCCTGTTTCCAGTTCTGTGTGACTTTATGAACCAATGTTTCGGACAACTAAAGTAGAAAAAGAAAAAAATCAGTTACAGAAAAAGAAGGAAGAGATTCAGAAGGACTTCAACGATGGAGCCGCTGATAGAGACCCTCAGCTGCCTTCCTGTACTGCTCCCTGGTGGCATGATATTATACAACTTAATAGTCCAATTACATTTTTACCACAGAGTCATCGGCAAACACTTTAACTCCCAAATACAATAAATACAAAACCATTTATCCTAATATACCATTGGTGCATAGACTTTAACAGCTTATACCGTTTTCTAATACATACTTAAACTAGAAACGCAAAGAAGACAACATTAGCAGTGCCAGGCATTCATTGAGCGGTGCATTAATACATTACAATACAATACACAGTATAACTTCTCACCAGAAGCTATATATTTCAAGTTCCAACTGCAACGGACTGTTGTGTGTACGTTAAAACAACAATCTATTAGATTGTAGATATTCACCATGCAAACACTTCACTCGATATCTTGAGGGATAGTCGAGTCATTATTTTTATATGTTATTTTCACTATATTGCATTGGGCCAATCTGCTCCACCAAACGGATAAAGCTAGTTCTACATAGACAGAATTACTAACCTAATAGTTTGTTTCATTTTTGCAACTTCCACGTCAATGTTTTTATGAACACCAAAAGGAATAATAACACTTCCTGCGTCAGCAAGTTAGCACAACGGAGAATAAGCTCCCAGTGGGACATACTCTATTGTGACGTTTACATTCTCATGATCTAAAGTGTAATTGTAAATTATTAGGCCATTCTGCCTTTCGTACCTCAACACCTTTTCCATCTTGAGTTTCTTTGTGTTTCAGTTGTCAGGGAGACCTTTATTTTCTCGCCGTGCATACATAAAAGTTATCTTGACTTTCTGCGTGGGGTTGCATCTGTGTTAACTTGCATACCTGTGTGTGTTCATAGTGTTCATCTGTTTGTGTGCATGACAAGTGTTTGCACATTTGCTGTATGTATGCGGCTTCGTATGTCTGCCTGTAGATTATCTGACACTAATTGAGGTCCCTGCTTGTCCGTGTTGAGTGTGGGCACACATGTTTGTGTGTGTTTGTCACCATTGTTCACAGCAGTGATGAAGGACACATCTCCATGGCCTGTGTACCTTTCCTCTCCGCCTGCTACTATAAATAGCTTGCAGTGTTTTTGCAGTGGGTGTGTTTATTTCTGTGTTTGTGTGTGTTTTACCTTGGCTTTCAGAGATGTTTACCAAAGGAAGGTGAAAGAGAGACACAGAGAAAAAAAGGAAAGAATATGACAGAGAAAATTAGTATGAGGAAATAAACGGAACACCTAAGAGGAAGATATGGTGGACTAAATAAATGGGCGAATCACCTGACACACGAATAATAACTTTTAAAAGACCACGACAACATTATCCTAATACTGTCACCTAAACACGTTGCAGTGCGATTAAAGCTGCAACCATAAATCATTAGTCGATGGAAAGAAAATGAATCAGGATATATTTTGATAAGTGATTATAAGTCATTTTTCATGCAAAGATGCCAAACATTTGATGGTTCCAGTCTCAACAAACCCAATTGAGTGGCCTTTTTTTCCTGGCATGCAACTTTTTTATGTTATATTTTGTACATTTTAATTTCACAGCACATGTAGGGTAAATTGACAATTTTATAAAAATATTTTCCAAAGTAGTTTGAACTAAGCTTCTGTTTCTAAGTAGCTTTAGTTGGAACTAGATTTCTCCATAGGGCAGCTTTGCTGTAGTTCAACTTCTTTCAGTGGGATTTAATTGGTTGCTTGAAAAGCAATGGTAAATGGTAAATGGACTGCATTTATATAGCACTTTCCAATCTTTGCAATCACTCAAAGCGCTTTACAACACATCAGCATTCACCCATTCACACACATTTATACAGAGTCAGAGGCTGCCATGCAAGGTGCCACATGCTCATCAGAGATAATCATTCACACACACACACACACACACACCGTTGGCCATCAGGAGCTTCAGTATCAGGGTTCAGTATCTTGCTCAAGGACACTTTGACATGCTGAGCGTAGAGGCTGAGGATTGAACCACTGACTCTGACTAGTGGACGACCACTCCACCTCCTGAGCTGCCCCCCAAAATGCAATGCTTTCAAAGTAGCTTCCCCAGCACTGCAGTGATGGGATGGACATTCTTCCTGTTTGCTGACGTTTTAAAGAGTCAACTATTACTTGACGCTCAGATTAAAATTCCCATCCAAAATCATCAATGCATGTATAGTTTACATGACTATACTGGAGTAGGCCTATAAGTATAAAATAACTTTAAAAACAAAATAAAAGTAAGAGTACCTCAAGTAAGTACAGTCTAAGTATACTTAGACATATTACGCAACTGAGTAAATGTGCGTTCTGTTTCCACCAGTGTTGTATTCATAATTCTTTATCGCCGTCATTTCTTCCTCATTGACTTTATTCACTTTGTGAAACAGCGCCCCCTGGATTGCAACCTGTGGTAATGTGAACCAGCGTGTGTGGTCAAACAGGATATTGCAGCCTTGCAGTTGAGTCCTTCATGCCAGGGGTCCCCAACCACCGGGCCGTGGACCAGTACTGGGCCGTGGATCATTTGGTACCGGGCCGCACAGAAAGAATAAAACTTTATTTTCGCAAGTGGGAAATATTTATTGTAAACATTTCCCTGTATTATATATATATATATATATATATATATATATACATATATATATTACAATTTAATAATAATATAAATAAAGTGCATAATATAAAATGTAATAATTGCATTGACTTTATATATGTAATAATTAAATGATATGCTTTGCACTTTATTGTGTATTTTGTTATTGCCCCCCCAGTCCGTAGAAAATTGTCTTGCATGAAACCGGTCCGTGGTGCAAAAAGGTTGGAGGCCGCTGCTTTCTGCCATGGCTACAGAAGGGAAGACAGGTGATGTTAATGTTCTTTGATGAATAATTAATACTAAGTTAGCCTAATAAGTGTCAACCAAGCAGATTGTCGCTGTCATATTACTGTTGATGAATGTCGAAAAAAGATAAATAAATAAAGACCCACACTGTGGCTTCACAATTTATATAAACAGCAATGCCATTCAAATGAAAATAACCGTTAGCGTAAGTTAGCTTTTGGTATCCGCTGTGTAAAGACTAGCTAGCAGCAACGGAGGGTTAGCTAAGATGTGAAGTTCTGGTCAAAAACAGTTACACAAAACTACCAATGTTACTGTTAATGTTACTATGGTTTGTCATGGATGGATCCCACATTGTGAAATTGTCCGTGTAGAAGGTCAACTAGTTCCTGTTGTTGTTTTCTTGTTGTTGTATGTGACAAGCGGAAAAGTAATAGGCTACCTTTTACTCCACTACATTTATTTTCTAAGTTTAGTTACTGTAGAGTGTGATTATTTTCATCTAGCTTGTTTTACTTATGCTCACTGAAGAACCAGTATTAATGGGTTTGTTTATACCTAAAACTGTGAATGAAATGCTGCTGTTAATAAAAAGGTCTGAAACATGCAGACATTGAAAGGTTTACAGAAATGTGCATTATAGCTAATACACTGAAGGAAATGTTTTTAGTCTTATATATCTTTTTTAACCGCTAGGGTGCCTATGTGTGAACTCATGTAACCAAATGATAAGAAAAGTACTAGTAGAAACTGTTATTTAAAAAGGTGCATAGACATGCTGTGAATAGGGAGGTTACAAGACAAAGCTACAACTCAGGGTCACAACAGCAGGACGCACCTACTGCCAAAGGAGGGACTCGTGTTGCCAAGAGGCGTGGACACGCATGTGCACCACCCAGAAACCAACAAAGAAGATCATACCTTATTTGCATATGCTAACTAACAATTGAATGAGAGGCGTTGCCTTTCACTGAAAATGTATAAAACTCAACCCTGCGTTAATGGTTCTGAAAGAAGCGAGAGACAGATAACTACATTGCTCTGCTATGTGGACTGTGGACCGCGACTTTCAGAAACCTCGGCCGAGATATCACAACTTTATACTAAATAAAACAACTTTACTACAACCTCATTCGACCAGAAGTCCTTACTGCTTTTCTCGAAGATTTTGAACACGACATTACTTTGCATATTTCACATTAATAATAAAAAATAGAATCAACAAATAAATTATGATTATTCTAAATTAAAGTGTGACTTTATTAACCCTCAATAGACATAAGCTACCCACCAGAATATAAAGTGTATATAAATACATTTAAATTAGACACACGTTTACCAGCTGCAACTTTTAAGGTGATGAACTAATTAAAGCATCAATATTTATAATCCAATAATATAATATATATTATCTCAAATTTGTCAATCTTCAAAATGATTGTTGGTACCTATATTTTGTTGCCAATACTGTTGTACTTAAGTAAAACTTTAAATACAGTACTTCTAAGTATTTCTAAACCACTTTTAAGTAAACGATCGAGTACTTCTTCCACCACTGCATTTACTCCTCATGTACTGTATTTAAATTCTCTTTACTGAACTCTGAAAATGCCACAACATAAGCAACTGAATATAAAATAAATGTGGATACCCAACAAAAGAAGATACTAAAAAAAACTGAAACATTTAACAGAAGTTATCACATTTCATGTAAAATAAAATGGTGATGTGTACATATTTTTGTTTTCACACAATTCAGGGAATTTTAAAATTCAGAAATATTTTTTTGCAATATTTGGCCAAAATCAACAGGTTTTCTGCATTATTTTTCTTTAAAATAAAACCCACATTTCAACTCTTTTCGAGAAATATTTGGAACAAGCAGGTGGTTACACAATCGGTAATCTCAATGTTCAACAGATGAACTATTATTTGTATAAAACATATATAAATGACATGCATTATATAGATAGGGATCAGAGACTCTTACACACCCCATGCATCATCTCTGATGAAATTCCTCGCCCAATTTATCTGATCCAAGTTTTTATTTAAAGATGGTCCCAAACAATAAAACACTTAATCACATCGTCTTTGTGTTGTTGTTTTTTTTACAGATTATTTAGTTTTTTTTTTCTGTTTGAGTCTTAATCAATGACATCAATTCAGTCAAAAAAATTCAATCATCATAAAATGAGGCTGCATCAGTCACATCCACATAGTCGTGGCCCCAACTCGCTGACAAAGTTATAACCAAGGTATAACTATGAATTATGATGTTTACAAGACCATTTTGCAGCTTGTTTTTTTTATTTTCAATGTCATTTGAGTGAAAGGAGATTGCCTGCAAATGTCTGTTTCTGTTCGTCTTAATAATATTCGTCTTAATAACCTACAATGAAAATCTGTGAAGACTTCCATCTTGAGTGAGTATTTAGTTGCCAGTGTTTTAATATACTTAAATCAGTACTCCTGAGATTCCTCTACTGAGATTCTTGATGGATGGAAACTAATGACTGCAAATGCCCATGGGCCTCATATGTTAAAATATCCTGTGACTCAAATTGTACATTCACCTGATTTGCAAGAATGTCTTCAACTGAATATAGTTGCACTCGCAACATTTAATCCATAAATTGAAAGTGCCTCAGGAGTGTGAGGGCTTCAGCTCCCGGGGGGGGAATTATTTATGTCAGGTTCAAGCACTATAAATAAATGTATTGATGTGGATTTCTACTCGCTCACATTTTGAGGAAGACTTTTTAGCCATACTGGCTCTAAGGATGGTTGGTCTGTCAAGTCCCTTCTCCACTTTGGTCCAGACTGAAATATCTCAACAACTGCTGGATTGATTGAGTAATTTGATACAGACATTCATGGTCCCCAGAGGATGGAATTTAATGACTTTGGCGATACCCTCGCGTTTGCTTCGGTTCACATTCATGGTTTTGAGTGAAATGCTTCGACAACTATTGGTTGCAGGAAATGAAGTGTTTGACGCTCAAAATGTCCCTTCATCAGATAGCATTTCCCTCCTTCTTGAGTATCGTTGAGACTTAGTTGAGGTGTGTTTTGGATGCTGATTAGAAGTGAGAAGGAAACAGAAGGCAAAGTCACCGGAAATGGGAAGTCACCTCCTCTGGTGTCTCATATCCCTAAATCCCTGCGAGGGAGGACAAGCGGCACACTTCATGTTAATATTTAAAATGATAATATGCAAACTCTGCCTTAATACAAATACTAATAACATGTGCCATGTTTGTTTGATGCTTTGCAGTCAAATTTGTTCTAATTTATGTTCATTATATTTATGTTTTTGCCGTTCCATAATAACATTGACATTGTAATGACTCTTCTTTCCCGAAATAAGTCTTTTCCATCATATCAATCCAACTAGCTGAAACCACAAACCTGTTCTGACACCTGCCGCCAATGTCCTGGACTTCAGCCCAAACCCGGAGCCCCAGTCCCCACTGTTAGCGCAGCCCAGCAGGGGGGAGGAGACTGGGGAAAAGGAACAGAAGCAGAAAGAAGCATCACTGTCGGGTGTTTGGGCAACTACTGCTGGCTGTTGTCCTGGATGTCCTCTCCCTGCTGGTAGCTATGGGCTGATATTCTGACTGCAAAGGGCTGTCATTTGCATGGGCAAGACATGGACTCTGTGGATGACCCATAATCTGTATGTAAAGAAAAGTGTTTACATTACTGCAATAAACCAAACATTTTAAAGCAATGCATTTGCTGCGAAGAATTTTGTGGAGTACAATGAATCCAGTGGCTGCCTGGATCTTAATCTAAAAAGAACATGCTTGAGATGCTTTGAATAATTGTTGACATCATAAATTATGGTACGATCCTTTCAGACAGCGGTACATCTGTAATTAATGGGAAATTGAGGGCAGGAAAAAAACGTATTGTATCTTCTCAACATTAGTGTTTGTCACTCGTTCTAAGTGTGATTTATTGTCCTCCATTTAAAGAATTAATCTAAATTGTACAGCACTCCTAAAAGTGAGGTTTTCCATGTTATGTGCACCACCTTGTGGCCTGATAGTATAGTGCTTGTATTGAATGATTTAAATGTTTTGCTGCAAATTTGCTTTTTACATAACCTCCTCAGTTAACTGTCTACTTGCTGCCATGTCATCTTGCACCACAGACCAACTGTGTAATGTAGATGGTTCAACTGTCAGATAAGATAATTCAATATATATACTCAAGTACTATACTTTTGTACAGTTTTGAGGCATTTCTAGTTACTCAAGAATTTCCATTTTATTTGACTTTTTTACTTTAATATTTAATAGTCATTTTTACTGCACTACATTTATTTGACAGCTGTAGTTACTGGTTAGTTGTCAGAATATAATAAGTCATACAAAATACAATGCATTAAAGATTAAACCAGTGGTACTATTTTTGGCTTGTGACCCCTCACAGAAAAAACAGTGTGTGTTGGGACCATTTGTCACATTTCAGATATCTGAGATTTGCCCTCCAAACTTCTGAAATGGTAGAAACGCTTCCTGGACTCAAAACGAGTTTGTTTGAGGTGTTCTTCGATAAAGATACATGTAAACACTCTTGTTATTTTTGTGGTTAGATAACTGTTTGAGAGGTCAAACGCTCTATTATTTCACAACATAAGCTAAGGTTAATGAATAGTCCAAAAGTGAAAAACATATTAGTGCAGCTCTTTTTTCTTTCTCGTACGCCATTAATCATCTCACAATCCTTCAGATTTAGTTTGTGGAGAGTTTGTACCAAACTGTATATAAAGTAGTTAAAATAATCTCCATCTTGCCCAGCTACAACAGTCAATATCTACAATCAACGATCTGAAAATGTCATATGTATATAAACACATCACAGGGGTCCTTTTTCTGCATAAAGAATTTTACTATAAGTTGCTGATAATTCTGTGATTTTAATTTGGTAGTATCTTGAATGCAGTATTTGTATACTGTTGAATTGGTACTTTAACTTGAGAGAAACTGAATACTTCTTCCATGGCTAATCGCACCAAAGAAAATTGACAAAAAAAAAATCAGTCTGCATTGTGGATCAATGTTAAAGCCTGTTATTCATTGAAAACATTTATTACATTTTTTATGATGCAAACAACAGCAAGTCCCACCCTTGTTGGAACAGCTCATCACTTAGTCATGAGGGAATGAAAGACACAAAGGGACAGGGACAGAAAAAGTGTGTATTACGCGCAATTCCATTGTTTTTGTTATAAAAAAAAAAAAACATGACAATCAGCTCTCATTGTAAATTTTGGCATCTTTTTCCCTCCTGTCGTACTCTCTGGAATAAGGGTCATTAAAAATCAAAAATAACAAGGCATGCATAATAGTTTCTGGTAATGCACATAGATCAAAGGATACCACTTATAAATACAAAATCCATGTACGATGTTCATGTACATTTCATATATATATATATATGGTCCCTTTCTTAGGTGTCTGAGGCCTATCTAGCTGCTCCCACTGCGGTACTGTGCCCTCTGTTATCTACGCTTGGTCACTAGATTCACCCTGTACAAAGGTCTGCGCTGGAAAATATATCCGTAGGATTGACTTCTAACATTGACGATTACTAGATGTTACAACCATCTTTTTTTTTTCCTTCCTTTCATCTCTTACTGTATGTTATTATCAAGCTATTTATCCCCAAGTTTCATTTACTTAAATAGTTTTCTTCGCATCAACAGTCCATTGTGCTATCTACACGATTTCCTCAAACCTCGCCAGGGTTATAGGCTGTATTATTTTCTATTAAAATTCTTCTCCCATCTGCTAAACTACCACCCCATGCTCCTCTTTAAAAAAAAAAAAAGGAGCCCATCACAGCTTACTTGGATTCATTCAATGCTACTGTGCCCTCAAGATAGAAGTCAGGAGCTAAAGTTTATAACTTCAAAGTAACCTAAGATAAATGCACTGGTCCATTTTAAGAAATGGGTGAAAACAGCCACACGTCTATAGTGAGGGCTGCATACATGGCCACACTGTTTATTTACTGAAATCATGTAAAAGTAAAACAAATTAAAGAAAAAACAGGACAAACCAAAATGTGTTGGTTAAATACAATGTTGAATGAATGACTTTACTGATAAAAAAAGAAAAGAAAAAGTGTACTGTATACAACTATGTTGCTCTCTCATTGCTCAAATTGAGTTGAAGAGGCAGCTGGGATTGTTGATATACCGATGGAATCATGTACGAATTTACAGTTATAATGCATCTATCATCACACTCAACAGATGGCAGGAAGGGAGGGAGAGAGGAACGCAAACGACAGACACAATATAGAAAAGATTCATCCGTTGAATTTGAACACCCTTTGCTGTGGAACCAATGCTATGTTAATCCCTTAGAAAAAGACAGAGATGGAAATGAGTGTGTGTGTGTGTGCGTGCGCGTACAGGTATGAATTCTGTAAGTGCGGAACCAAATGTTCGACCAATAAAAGTCTATTGGGATCAAGTTGTACTGGTTTCTCTGAAGGTGGAGGCAGACTTGTTTAACCAAACATGGGGCTGAGTATGATGGTACTGGTGGCAACGCGGGGCGTCTTGAGTGGTTGGGTTTAACGCCCCCCCGATGGTGGTGGTGGTGGTGGTGGTGTCGGTGTGTTACGGGGCTTGGCTGCTTTAGTCGATATACTGGGAGAGCCAGCGGAAGCCCTCGCCGTAGCCCTGCCTCTTCAACACACTGCACATGAACACTTCCAGTGGTCTTGTGTTCAGCTCCTTCATAGCAATGGTACCCTGAGAGAAAACAGGAAAAAAAAAAAAATGTATTTAAGAAAATTGTCTGCAAGTACGTTTATTCTTTATACAATTATGTCCTCTAGACAAAAAATTATTAAAAAAAAAAAAAAACAATTAAACTAAAAACAAACTACACATGTCATATCCATACCAATCTGGGCTCTCATTATCAAGACATAAAAATAGACAAACTCTTGAGGCGTGTGGAGTTTAGAGTTGTAATTTTCAAGGAGATCAAGAGCTCTGGGTTTCCGAATATGTTAATGTGTCCAACTCTGTTCTGTTGCTCTTTTAACTTGGTAGAGAAGGAAACTCCTAAGACTATACTTAACCTAGCAAACTTAAGATGACAAATGAAGCAGCCAGCCGTATTTTATGTCACCAGGACTGCAGGGACCAGGGTCTGCTTTGACACCATAACTGAATAACTTTTCATCTTCCCATAGTCCAACACTCAGTCTTCAAGTAATATATAATGACTTATCTGTCGGGAATATGATCGTAAGAATTATAAGTGCTGTGTCTACTCACCTTGCCTGTCGTCTGTCCGTACAATCCAAAGAGTTCTCTCAGCTTCTCCTCGCTGATGGCCTCTGCTCTGTCGATCTTGTTGCCCAGGATTAGGATAGGCACGTTTCCGATAGTCTCGTCTGTCATTAATGCCTGATAGGGTAGACCAGGTATTACTATGTGGCTTTCAAATTTATCCTTACGGTGATATCAAAAAAAAATAAAAATAAAAACACGGATACTACTATATTGCACATCCAACTGAATGATATTTTGTACTTTTCAGGATTGATTTTGTGAGTATTGTCATTTACTTCCTACATTTTGCAAAATTACACTTCCATAAGAACTTAAAGTAGGGGACTGAGTTATATATGCAAGAAGTCAGTAAGAGAGTAAAGTGTGCCGTGCCTCATTAATTTTACGAAAATGCCATCAAACTTTGTATTTCGTGAGAGCAGAAGTTAGTACTTTTGCCTCCACTGCAATGGATTCCTCTTTGTACAATTATTAAACATTCGTGGTGAAAGTGGTGAACTAGCAGGTACTTACATCAAGTTCTGTTTTTGATTCGCCCAATCTGGTGAGGTCGGCACAATCCACAAGGAAGACAATGCCATTAATGGCAGGGAGGTAGTTTTTCCACACTCTGCGGGCTGTATGGACAAACAAAACACACAAATTTGAGTTTTACAGTCCGGTCTGTCTACTTAAGTTAGACAATAGACACATTTTGTATTTCACTGAAACATTACTTTTCAAAACACACACATACCTTGTAAGTGGCCTCCAAGGTCGAAGGTGGTGAAAGTCATGCCAGCAATCGTCAGCTCTTCCGAGGCTAAAGGAAGAAAGGAAATGATCATGAACAAATTGGAAATGTCAGGCCATTCAAAAGTCACTGATAGTTTAGTGTACACATGAGCAGCTTGAGTGAATATTACCAAAATTGTACACAAACAGTGGTTTTTATAAAAATGGTTAACATAACAGTCTATGAATAATCTGCTTGGATTTTATTGTATGGATAGCTTTTATAACATAACTGAGTGAGCATGTGTGGATGTGTGTGAGTGAGTAGTACCAACTCACTTGGATGTAAAGTTGGCACATGCTGTCCCAATCTGTCATCTTTGAGCATGTGCAGTAGCGTTGTTTTGCCAGCATTGTCCAGGCCAAGAAATACTAACTTGCCGGATTTCTTGTACAGTCCTGAAACAAAACCAGATGCATTTCAGAAAACAAAGACTAGAAATCTTTAAAAAAAAAAAAAAAAGAAAAAAAAAAAAAAGAGAAATGTTTAGACAGGCTGCATCATAGTATTAGTCTTTGGAGATTTCACACATAAGAAAACGTCACTGCATGTGAACTCGGGTGACAAGTCAAGTGGTGTTGAAGGTCTGTCATGGCTGAAGAACTTGGGTTTGCATAAAGGAGACACTTGAGTAAAGATTTGCCAAGCTCAGCCTTGTCCTCAGACATGCACTGGATATTCTATCCATCCATCTACTTTGACGCACAAGCTCCACCTACTGATTTTGCCATTCTCTAATCTTGTCTTCACATTGTGGACTTTAAATGAAATAAAAAAACTGAAGGCACCCTTGCCAAAGTTAAGCTATGCTTCTGCATTCTTCTGTAAAGTTGGCAAAATTAAGTTGTAGTTGGTTATTTTTGAAATTCTAAAAAGGAGGAATTAAATTCTATTTTTTTTCCCCCACAAAACCTCAGATGTACTGAGAAAAAAGGTGCAACTCACTCCTCCTCCTTACGAGATTACAAGTCTTCGTGTTTAGCACTCTGAGTCAGCGTAGTGATACCCAGTGGATTTGTGAAATTTCTGACTCAGTCAGCTTTACTAGACATCATCATTACTCACAACAGCACTATACTACCTGCCTGACAGGAAGGACAGGAAAGACTGCTTCACAGGAGCAGCTCGAAGACAGAAACTATAACAGCTTTCATGCATTAGGGTTGGCCAATCGTTTTTATATTTTCATATCGTCATATTATCATTACCAGAGATCGCCTAAGGTAGTACTTCCGAAGTCTGACAACAACAACAACAACAACAACAACAACAACAACAACAGGATAGGCAGATGGAAAAGGGATCGCAAACAAATTGCTTTAAATTAAGGAGCAGTCACTTGTGCTGATTGATAGTGATCATGATCACTGTGCGCAGACATGCGACTCCACCAGAAACAGAATATTCTGTAAATGCACAGTAGGGAGCAGATTTTAGATTTGCATTGCTAAGAAATTATTTTTAGTTCCTTAACATCGGCAGGATGAAAAACACAATCAGCGCTCGTCTCTTCAATCGTCGATCTGAACATGGCACGACTCATGGACTACTTAACACATGGTAAATGGACTTGCAACTCAAAGCGCTGTTACACTCCACGTCAACAGTCACACACTGATGGCTGACGCGCACCTTGATCTAATCTAAATTCACACACACGCACGCATTTTGGACTGAAGGAGCCTGGGATCGAACAACGATTGGTGGGCATTCCGCTCAAACAAGCAACCCAAATGGGAATCAAGCTCATAAACCAGCTTGTGTTCGTGCCTCAACTAAGTAGCTATAAGCGTTTTAAGCTACACAGAAGTATTTTTAAAAATGGTGACCGTGATGAAACTGGTCAATGTGAAAAGGGCCATGTGATGCGTTTTGCATGACAAGGGCTTTAGCTGAGGATGTTCAACAACTTTACTGAAAATGTTCTATTGCATGAAATATTGTAATGTGGATTATCAGTGAAGGAGGAGTGCCTGCTGAACTGAACAGAATATCAGATTTGAGTCTGTGGCACAACGTAAACCAACACTTGTAGTAAAACTCTGCTTCTTTCTTATCAGCTACTACCATGATGGGGATGGATTTCTAGGAACAATGGCCACTATTGTGCACAGCACGCTGAGGCCCAGTTTTCACTGAACACTTCAGGACTGAGGTGTGAGACAAACCAGTTGTAACAATTAAAGTTGTTCTTGTGATCACTAAGGATATTAATCAGTCTCAACTCACACTTAATCATCTCTGATATTACCAACTCTGTTCACAATGTTGTATAACATTTTTAACAATAGCTTTGTGGTTCACACTACGGCAACACCATTTTGATTAATGACTTGAAATATTAAAGCAGTTAAAAATGTTTAAAGTAACCTCTTAAAGCTTTCAACACTGAATTCATGTTTACTTTGAGATAGTCTGTCTGGTCACCAGTACTTACCTAACAACTGTAGTACGCTATTGAAACCGTTATAAATCCAATCAAAGAAGAAAGACATATCCGGAGCTGTTGAATCCTGAAAAACAACAAATGGGGAAAAAACAGATTGAGAAAGGCATGAATGCACACAGGAGAAACTTAACTGCTAGGATATGTTATGGCATTAATATCCATCATTACCATAAGTGTGATCAAAAACAAAGCAAGGCGTTGAGATTAAATGTCCTGATGATATGAATTATGTAATGTTTGTGCCATTTTCCATGATTTATCAATAACCCAAGTAATTTTTTGTATGCAGTTTGTTACTAATGCTACCCAGAGTCTCCATTCCTACCCGTGGACAATATGCTATACAGTAAGCAATATTTAGAAATAAGTGACAGCACTAAACTGTTTTGGAAGGAAACTTTTTAGTAGGATTTAGACAGCCTCATTAAGACAGTATCATTCAGCCCCCAGCATGAATAGAATGCGGAAATACTAAGAATGTTTACTATTGTGGCACGAAACATGCACGTACAATCTCTGCTGAAATCTTTATTAAAACTGCAGGCTGTTTGTTTCCATTATGCTCCAAGTTCACATGCTCAAAATGCTGGACTGTAGGGAAAGGTGGAAGTTTTAACTTATTGTGTAATGTATAAATAATATTTCAATTTTAAATGTTAGTAAGAGAATAACTATGAAGATAAAGTGGCAAATTCCTGTGCATATTTGGTCAAATTAAAGTTTATCCTACTGATGAGGATACTGTCTTAATGCTCACATTTCTACAACAGTAGTCTTTCACAATTATTCTTATTATCATTATTTTTTTTAAAGATGCCTACTTGTTTTTAGTTTCAAATTGTTGGGCTAAACTATAGCTTAACATGCCTTGAACCTACAGGGGGGCATGAAAGCACCAATAAACAGACACAATTATTAGAGTATAGTATATAGTATAGTAGAGTGTAGTAGAGTAAGAGTATTAGACAGAATCCTTCATGAGAAACCTGGTAAGTGACACTCAGCTCACAACCCATCAGATAGATATTGGCAGCTGGTGATAACAATGACTAAATGTCTACAGCCAATGATTAGCTTGGTCCTGTAAGAGTCTTTGGACAGCAGGACAGGAGTCTCAGAACACTGATCACGTCATCTGACAGTTCAACAGGCAACATGAGTGCTTTGTTCAACAAAACCCATCTGCAAGGGCCTTGGAAATGAAGGCTAGTCTTAGCTTTTCACGATAAGATAGCCAGATTGTATTTCAATCTAAACAAAATGGATCCGAGATAAGATGCTGTAGCTCTGGGAGGTCAACAGCTCCCTGACTTACTACATGCAACAGCTTGTTGCTTCTGTGCAAGCAAAACTCTTTTTGTTTATTTGTCATTCTAGAGAAAGGGGGGCTGGAAAAAAGACTTCCTCTCAGTAACTAAAAGGATAAACTTTTAGTTACTAGTTTGTGTCATTTCCCCCTCACCCCCTATGATGTATGCTACATTAGAGAGACACGCATATATACACACACACACTCTGTTTTCAAACTCCATCTCAGTTCCTTCCTTGCCTTTTCTCTATGAATGTTCAGAGGTAAATTGGCACCGACCTCTAGTCCTAGTTACGTAACATACAAACAAATCCAGGGCTAAAGTATAAGTTAGCCAAAGGTCAAGAACACGCAAACACAGCTGAGCTACACGTCGGCTGCTACACTATGGTCCCATGTCTTCTTTCCACGCCTTCTACAACACCGTGGGCTGGTGCTACAGACTGACGCTCCCACGTGTGCAGCTGTGAATGTGAAACAGTTTGAAAGTAACTGACAACAATCACTGGCTAATATGAGCTCATTGAAGACGCACACGATTTAAAATTAACTTGCAGCCTTAACTTGTTTCGAATGACACGTGGTTGTTGTTTAAAGGTTTAACTGTGTAAAATGACCAACAAGCATGACCAACCACATTATTGACAGTAATAGAAAAGGTGTGAGAAAAAGTGCTGGTTGCCAAGTTAAGATCATTGAACATGCACAGGAGAAATTTGGATAAAAATACCCGGAGAGCTAAACTCACCATCAATGAGACATCTGTTATGTATTAAATCTATCAGATTAGTTCTTGACCATTATTTCAAGTAAACACTTTTAGTACAGGATTCTTTATGACTGAATAAGAAAGCACTTACTCAAATCGCAAAGCTACACGTTTTACCGTATGAGTATCCACTATCTACCTCAATTCTTAAATGTCTCAAAAACAGGAAAGGTTTCCACACACTCGGATAATAAGAAAGGCTTGAAAATGTGTTACTTATGTAACGTTTATTACAACCGTAGAAATGTGTTTCGGTTCACAAATTAAAGACGATCACTGACAGCAACACATTTTTTCCTTAAGAAGATAATGGTCTTTATCAATTCACACTACTGAAAGATTTCAGGCAGGTGTTGTGAATCAAACAGATGTCACGAGAAAATTGTGAATCAATAATACAGTGAAAGAGACTAAGTGTGGTTCGACTCGGCTGTCAAACCAGTCCAGCTAACGTTATCACAACCACTGTCAACGTAGCAGCGAAGTTAGCTAACCTTTACCTTAACATCTAGCTAACGTTACACGGTAGATCTCCGATAGGCTCTGTGTTGACGAAAAAAAATAAAAAGCCCCAAATATAAGAATGATAATATCAAAGTTAAGACACATACGTTAGTTGTAACTGTATATGGCTCGGTTGAGGCCGACTAATGGGGTGGCTAGCAGGAAGCCACTAGCTACGTGTCATATTCTCTAACAGGCGACGTTGCATCAAGGGGCTACGTTAGCTAATCAGCCGTTAGCTTGGGAAATACTTTACTTACCAACACCAGAGACTTGTAATAGTTCGAGTATTTTTCTTCCAATAATAAATACGAATGTTGAAATAAATATAACAGCGGGTCAACTTAAGTTTATATCCAGCTCGAAGCAAATAATAGGCAACTTGGTGTTAGCAATGCTAACGTAGCATCGTTAGAAGCCGGGATAATTTGCTAGCCAAGATGCCGACCGCTAACATATTAAGACTCTTTTCTGATCATTGTTAAGAAAATGTATTTTAACACTTACCCGTTATTTAGGTGTAGATTAATTTACAGAGTGTGTTCGCTCTTTTAGTCATGTAAATTGGTCTCCCGGTCCTGCGAAATGCCAGGTCTTCCTCTCCTTTTTCGTGTTTTGTTACTGAGCCACGACACTGCAATGGCTTCTCCAGCAACTCCCAAAAAACTCTGCACAGCCGCTTCCTGTTTATGTTTCACAAACATCTTTCCGGCAGGGGAACTGATAAAAACCGTAGTGTTCTTCTTTACCAATAACCACACATTTCACCGGATTTTTTCCTTCAATATTTTATTAAGGTACAACGGTGACTGGTTAATATATCGAGCAAAACGACCAACCGTGAAACGTGTTCTCCATGCTTGTCAGATTATAGTGTTTGCTATGTAGCCTGTAAATTCACGAAAATCATCTTGTTAAGAAAAAATAAGATAAGATAAAATATAACTGTATTAATCCCGAGGGAAATTGTTGTGCAACAGTTGCAATACACAGGAGACAGTATAATATTCTAATTGTTAGGCACTTACATGTCACTTCATCTTTTTCTTACCTACTATGACAACCTAGAGTTTATAACCTAACTCCTTGGTTATTCGTGCTTGATGCCACTGTTTTTTTATGCTGCTATTACTGTGATTTTTATTACTTCTTTTATTTATTTAGCAATCGTTAAGTACACTTAGAGAAGCTTTGCAAAATTTCATAAAATGGCAATAAAGATAATTCTATTGTATTTTGGCAGGATGCTTGGGGTTTTGGGGATTATACTGAATGTATTTCATATGTTGATTTTGTGATTTCTAAACTTCAAAATCCCCAAAAATTGAGTTTTTTATTAAATAAAATAAAAAAATCTATAGGTGGAAGTTACTCTGGTGATCGTTTGAAGTCTATAAGGGCAGATAGGCGGACATTTTACCGGTGTCACTACATCCACCTAAATGAATAAATGCTGTAAAAATACTAATTGTACACACGATAAAAAAGATTGCATTCTCTCCTCTTGTTTCCAGTACACTGCAAAACCCAGAGCACCGGAGGAAATGCCACGTGTACATACTGCGCATGCCCGACGAGTTTTACGTCTATCCTGCTGGGTGATCCCAACTTCCGGTGAAAGAGGAGAAGTGTCTCACACGATTACTCTGACAAGGCCTATCGTTACTCACCCGTTAGGTAGTTGAGCGGGGTTTCGGTAATAGCCATGGCCCTGTGATCGCCAACGAGCCAACTAATTAACTTTTTAAGGAATAAAGAGAGGTCACCATAGGCGCAACTTTGACTAAACGCCACATCGTCAGAGCCACAGGTTTGAACGTTACCCCCTGCTAGTTAGCTTGCTAAAGACGCAGCTAGCTATTCGCCAACCAAGCACCTCTAAATTAAGTCCTGGTGTCTATTTCAAGATGTCAACTGCGGGGTTTAACTCTCAGAATGGAACCGGGACAGGACAGACATACGCAAATGGTGAGTAACATTCATATGTACGTAAAGTCAGGTCAAGGCGAAGTAGCTAACTCGCTAAAGGCTGAAGTAATACGCTAATACTAGCAGCAGTTCTTGCATCTTGCCTCTGGCTATTTGCTAACTGTTAGCTTACTGGCTTGCGTAGTAACGCTGTAACTAAAGGTAGCCAATAATGAGCGAGCTGTCAGGTTAATCTCGACCTGTGTTACCTCTGTGACTTAAGATGGTAAAAATAGTTGCTATTTTACCGATACCGGTACACTAACTTTAAGTGCCATGCTAATACAATTCATCCAGTGCTACCTTTTGGTTTCTCGAGTTGGAAGAGCGACAAACCGATGGGTCAAAAGGCATCGTAACTTTTAAGAAGGGTGTTGGGCTGTCCCATCTTCTCTCCTAGTAAACACCGATGCTATGATCACATCGTGAACTTGGCACTTGCTCTTCTCCTGTCAAGCCGCTAAGTTAGCCAGAACTTTACCTGTCATAATAAAACATCCAACGACCTTTGGCTCGTCTTTTCCCATCTCTCTCCGTAGAGTTTTTCCTGTACAGTTACATTGTCAGTGAATAATCCCATCTGCATGTTCATTAGTTCCCTCACTGTTGTGCAATACTGTTTTTTTTTTCTCAGGCTAGATAGCTTGGGCATTTTTGCTTTCTACGTTTTAGTGTACATGTGGCAAATTGGGAAAGCTCCAGAAAAGTTACTGCAGAGCTTTCTCCAGCAGGCTAATCCAATTACCTACTTCAGTTAGAGATTACTCACACATTTCTACCAGGTTCCCATGAATGCTGAGGCAAAACAATCCAAACACACTCGGTGACATCTGATAAAAGTGATTGTGTGCATTCTTTAGAAGCGATTCTTATTGATACATGCAATTATTATTGATGTATGTGAAGGAGCTCTCTTATACTGAGCAGACGAAGCAATTGCAGTTTGAGTTTCAAATTCCTCAGGTGGTTTTCCAAAACGGTAGATGTGTCTTAACTTCTTATTGTTTATTGCATCTCTCTTGAATCAGACAAGTCCATAAAGGATGTTCATCCTGCTCTGTTCTTTGAGCTCTGATCATTTTGAAAATAATGTACTACTGTCAATAGAAACAAACCATCAAAACATGTCACTAAAGGTGGATGGAAAAGTGTTTTCAGAACAATGCTTGTAAATTCATTTTTATCACAGGATATCTGTCTTTTATAATCGGTCATGAAAGAGTGATATTATATAATTTATATATTGTCACAACAATATGTTTCCACATGTCGCATGTATTTCCCACAACTGCTGTGCATATAGTAATAACAACATATGGCCATAAGCTTCATGTAGAAAGCTCACAGTTGAGGGTGATTTCTCTTGACTGCTTCATGTTTTCCTGCATATTCTTATCATATCATACACCCATTTGATGTTAAGGAGGCCACTTTTTAAATAAACTTCCTTTTATGTTTCGCTTTCAATAGGTTGATTAGTGATTGGCTGAGTTTTGATTTCGTATCAGACTTTTTCTGATTTGGACGAGAGCTGTAACGGAGTTCTTAAAATTTACATTTCACGTGGATTGTGTGCCTTCGTCTGTCTTTGCTCATTGAGAGGACTTGTTTTCTAATACCTTCTCACTTATCTCTGCTCTCAGTCATGTAGTACAGGACTAAGAGGATAGATGTGAATCTGTTTACGTAATTTAATGTAATTTAAGGTGCAAACTGCGATACACCTGTGCAGCAATTTAAGCACTGTTGCCTGTTAGATTAATATTCAGGTAGGCCTAATACGTTTACTGATTGCACGTCTTTGTTTTTATTGCTACTGACAAGTATTTGAGGTGTTTCATCTACTATTTATAAAAAAAAAAAAAAAAAAAAAGAAGTAAATCCTGTTTTGATATTTTGTATGCTTCTTGGTATTGATATTTGACATCCAGGAAGTTGAGAAAACAAATGCCACATTTTAGGCTGGTATCTGCACAATACACAATCAAAGCATTCTTAATTGTGCAGAAGCGTCTGTAGTGGTTTTACTACTGTGTTCTGCCTAGTAAGGGTTTAGAGACCCCCACTCACTGTCACTGAGGGCGTGGTTAATTAAATCCAGGTAAAGAGATTAGACCCTAGGCTGTCAGTTGATTGGTCATTTGGTGGATCTGAGTGGTTTTACACTTGGAGTTGTCACTACCAGTACCGTGCCATCTGTTTTCCATTCACCTTTTTGATCTTTGCTTTAAACCCAAGGACTTGCTTGCAATTTAAGACACTTTCATCACAAAAATTAGCTGTTTTCAGACATAGAATCTGTGATATAGCTGGCTTTGTCTGTCTATAAAGCTAATGTTGCTTGACCTTTGAGCTTTAAATGCTACCATAGAAGTGTTCCATAATGGCTCTGGTCAAGTGTGACAAGACCACAACCTAGAGAACTGCAATCCTTGTTCAGATTTTGGCATCGGGCACATAGGAGGGAGTCCAACAGCCCATTTCTTCATGACACAGTGGCAGCACAGCCGAAGAACTATTTGAAAGTAATAAGAGTCATGTAAAATTGGAGCTGACATGTGAAATTGCCTTAACATTTAAGGAGTGAAGTGTATGTCTGAAAGGGCTTTAGTGTCATTTTGTTGGCTGGATCTGTGTTGTCTTGGGTCCAGAAATATGTAATAATTAACTAAATAAACATAGGCCTGTTGTTCTTCTAGGCTTTCTAACATGCCTGTCTTGTTCCTGTCTTCTCCAGGTCCGTCACAGAATCCAGTTGGCATGCAGCAGCTGCCAGGGGTCAGCTATGGCAATACTCACCAACCAACCTACAATCCAATGCAGGCCAAAGCTCCTGTACCCCCCGGCCCTGGACTGTACCCCTCTGGGCCATACCAACCTGTTCCCCCAGTCAGCTCCTACCAGCCTGGCCCACCACTCACTTCCTACCCAGCTCCTCCAGGCCAGTCGCTGTTGACCAGGCCTCTAATGGGAGGTCCTATATCCCATACCCCTCCTCAGTCTGCCAGCCCCAGCCCTGGTCCTAGGCTGCCCCCTGCACAGGCCACACCTCCCCCTCATGCTGCATCTTCTAGTAGCCATTACCCAAACCCCCATCAGCCGCAGCCCATACCTCCAGCATGGCAGTACAACACAGCTCCTCCACCAATGGGGCCAGCCTCTTCCATGAGCACACCTCCCCGCAGCCTAGTGGGTAATCATGTGAACCCAGCTGCAAGCTCGACACCGTCATCGGCAGCTTACAGCTCTCCACCAGCAGCCCATGTGTCCCATAGTGTCTCCCAGCCTCCAGGCCCAGGGATGCCCCCCACCTCTCTGCACGGATATATCCAGCCAGGTAGGAACACAAAGGCTCCACTGAAGTCTAAACTGTACCATCCTTATACACAACACAATTTTATTTTCAAATAAAGGATAAAATAACTTCACAGAGAAGAGGAGAGCAAATGAGACAATAAAGCCCCTTTTCCATACACAAGTGCTGGCCTGGATTGACTCTGTTTGGCTCGGCACTTCATCCCAGCAAAGCAGGGATTTGCATCTCTATTACAACAGGGCTACCCGCTTGAAGGTGTGTGTAACCATTGCTGTGACTCATGGTTAAAAGAGTGACTGTAAAAAAAATTAATTTCCTGTGAACAATTCACAATAACAGTCCCTTGTTATTTTTGCTGCTTGTAGTCTTCCTCCCTGCAGTAGTAGACTTGATTTTATTGAAGAATAGCGGCTAACAGCGCTCTTCTAATTCGCTGATAAACACATTTTATTGTTGACAATAAAAAGTTGTTGTTTTTTATTTATATAAAAGCTTTGATTATGTAGCAGCAAAATCAGGAAATGCTGTCTTTGCATCAGCAGTGTCTTAACATGACCCCTCTACAGCTGAGAGGAAAACAGTAAAATAAAGCAGATATCTGAAAGTAGCCTACAAACAAACTAAACTTCAAACCACAAACATCAATGCGGTGGCAAATATGGTAGTGCAAATCAGTGCGGCATAGTTTGATTCGCCGTAGTCAAAGGTGCCAATGCAAAAGCCCTGTAATGATGCAGGCACTCCTTGGGTCAGATCAATAAAAAGATGAATCATCCTTTGAAGTCTCAATAACTCAGAGCAGGGAACTTTAGTTACATTAATTCCAGGGTCCCCATTATTAAACCGCTTTGTGTGTTGTGTCTGTTTGTTTGAAGAAAAAAAAACACTTTTTTTTGAAGATATCCATCACTTTCTAATAACCTTTCTATAGCACTGTCAGTGTCTTCTTTCACTGACGTGCTACAGATATTCCTATCAAGAATGCTGACTTGTTGGAGCTGGACCTTGCCCTCTCTTCCTACTTGTGATAACTCTCTGCTGCCTCTGGCTCTCTCCCAGACACAGAGACGCATTTACTCGTCTCTGTGTACTAAAGTTCAAATCAGAATTGCATGTGATTCTGATGTTGCAGCATGACGTGGCTTTTAGGACAAATTCAAATTTTAGTTTCAGTTTCTGGTACAAGTTGTATTGCTAAACTAGTTGGTTTCTACTGGTAATATTAGCAGAATGAACACATTAGCATCTTCTGGGCATTTGATAGATTCAGGTAGAAGTTTAATTTCTTTCTGTGAGAGTTTAAGGGTTGTCTCCATTGATAAGTATTTAGCTCTGTGTCAAAAACATAAAAAAACCTATAGAATCTCAGTTACTTTATATTCCAACTAGTCATTAACATTTCCTCAGGAGGAAGTGAGCATGACGTTGGTTTTGTAATCCGTAGCCACAGGGTCTGAAGGATTTGTCATATAGCATTTTGTAAATTACCCTTGATTTTTTTTCTCTCTTTAGTGCAGTACTTCTGCATAAAAGCGGTGGTCACATGATGACCTCAGTCTGTCAGTTTCCAGCATATCTCTCAATGCTATGGTCAGATTGGCTTGAAAATTGCTGTTCACAGTTACACCCCCAACAAGAAGAATCTGCTTGATTTTTAGTAACGTTTACCCCAGCAGCACATTGCGGCATATCTGCCCAGTACAATGGTGACAGTGAAATCAGCAGCGACCTGTAGAAATGATTAAGTGTTTGTGGAGATGTGTACTCTGTTGACTGCTTTCTTGCTTTAAAATGTCACACCGTATCATAAGCAATTTCAAAATGTCACAAATTTCACTACCAACCACAATAATCTTTTGAACAATTTTGGCTCAATTGAGCTTCTGAAAGTTTTATCTCCAGTATTAACATTCACAAAGTAAAATATCATAGTGTGGTTATGAAATGCAAAGAAGTACAATGCACAATGTGAAGTAAAGAGAATTATCATTTTTGTCATTATCATGCAGGTTCATCTCAGTCTAATCTCTAATCTAATTAAATTTGTACAGCCTTGTGTCCCTGAAATGATATATTCCCTATAGATGAAAACTCCTTTGTTGTTATAATTGCCACATACCATTTTCTGTTTTTGCTGTAAGAATAAGCAACCTCACCAATTGTACATGGAAATACACTAGAGCTGCAAAAATGAGGCTGGTTTACTAATAGATTAGTCGATTGACAGAAACATAATCGCTAACTATTGTGATAATTGATTAATTACAAAAAAGCAGGAAAAAGCCTCAAATATATAAGATATAAGATATTTGGGTTTTGGACTGACAAAACATTTAAAAACACCACCTTGGACTTTGAGAAACTGGGATGGAGATTTTTCACAATTTATTTTTTTTTGGACATTTTATAGGCCAAACACTTAATCGATTTAATCTAGTAGATTAATCGGTAGAATTTATTAATCGATAAATTAACCAAGGCGTGTATTTGAGTCCAGACACATCTGAATTGGCTGGTTTGTCGGTAGAGATGATTATATTATATGTATTATATCTCTGTCACTGTTCTGACATTAGCTGGCTGTGAGTAAGTGGTGCCACCAGCTGTTGTCGCCTGTAGTCAGAGCTTATAATGTTACACGTCAGACGGCCTCATATCTCTTTGACATGATATGTGGCAATACCTTTGCTCTTGTTTCACACAAGATGGTAATGTTGTTGACAAAGTCATAACTTTATATGCTAAATTACTTCAATGACGATGTAGTTGCACCCGTGTGTCCCTGTTTGTACCCCGAAAGGGTGTCATCATTTCACAAATATTACTGCTGAAGTAATAAGTCGATTTTTAAAGGAAAACAATTAAACAACAACTTCTGATATGTGATTAATCAAACTAAAATGTTAAATTGTTCAAGCTTTTGAAATTTGAGGATTTGCTTATTCTTCCTTCTGGGACATTTTGATGAGCATTGTTCAATATTTCTTCACATTTTATATTCCAAAATGAGTACTCCATTAATCAGAAAGAAACATCTAAAGATTAATCTAAATCTATAATGAAAATAATCATGAGTAGCAGCCCTAAGAAGAATTACTGTTGGTATTTTTCACCAGGCATGGCACCTCCACCAATGACTCCCATGGCTCCACACACATACCAACCAAGCAGAGCTCCCTATGGCCCCCCACCTACAGGCCCACCACCAAGCATGAAACCTACACCACCTCCCACTGGACTCCCAATGGCCAATGCCAAACCTCCACCCCCAAAGGCAGATGGTAAGATTTTTTTTAATAATAATGTTTTTGGGACAGTACTTTTTTGTGCTTCTCATCCTCAGGTATGACAAACTACAAAGACAGCAAGACACTAATGAGTGGCGCATCCAAATGTCTTTATATTGTACAGTGTCTGATTTATTTTTAAGGTTTGTTTGGACTGTGCTGAGTAAAAACAAAGGGAAAAGGTGGAGGTTTTCCAAGAGACAACAATACCAGTCACTTATGTTTGGTTCGTATTTCAGACCAATTGCATTTGGTCAGATGGTGGTATATGGTATTTAATTTTAACTAGGTGTTTTAACTAGGTTAGCAAGCTTGTGGGAACGTTGAAGGTCAAAGTCAGTGTACTGAGGTGTTAAAGTGGTGTTGGCCTAGTACTACTAGCGACAAATTTAGCAACTAGGGCAAGGAATATATTTTAATATATTATATTTTCCCAGGATTTCGTACCTGGTGGCAGACAGAATTGCGTAATAAAAGCGAGACTTATATGGATCTAATCTAAACACTGATTGTTTCCTTATTCTATAGCCATTACATTGTGCAATCAACATTTACTTGGTAATGATAAGTTATAGCAAGAAGTTTGTCTATTGCCTCTTGAATGACATGTTTGAAGTCCAAACGTTTTGTGCGTCAGTGCCGATTGTAAAATCAGAGCGCCGTCAGTGTTGAGTCTGTAACTGTATGTCCTTTTTATAAGCCAGCCACTTTTGTTCTGAATCTGACCCCCTTCCGTTGTTTTCCTCCCTCCTTCCTCTACATGCCAGCTCAGTGTGGGGGTGACGTTAACAGCACTCTGCCCCCCACTGAGCCCGACTGCCAGGAGGGGGATATTGAATGTCCAGGTGTGGCTAAATCTGTCCGTAGCTGTTAGTGTCAGTGCTATGATGCTCATCCTGTCCACTCTGTGCTGCCGTTCATTGTATCTGGGGATGCACTAATTCTTATTTTTTTCATCCCTTAAAATGATACGAAAAAGAAGCTCTGCAGAATCAGCTGATAGAGCTACAATCTGATATTCTTTAGAGAACAAAGCAGAAAATGAGTTGAGACCTATTGGTGGAGATACTTTGCTTCGACCTCTGTAACTTGTGCTTATGTAGTTAGGTGTTAGTGCTGCTTTAGCCGAGATTCTTTTTTGTATCGGTGCATCCCTGGTAACATATTTCCTATTTGTTGTTTGTTTGCCTCTCTGTCATCCATTCCTACCATACATCCCATATGACCTCTGAATAAACATCTTAGAAACACCAAAGTACAAATATATCTTGAAAACGCCATACATCAATTCCCATCATCATCATTGGTGTTGTTGCTTGCATCATTACTCTTTTGTGTCTTATTTGCATCTTTTACTGTAGATCAGATCCTTCCCTATCCATCGCCTGTGGTTAGCACACTTGGATAGAAATAGTGAAAAGTGTCACTAAAATTATTCACATCACATCTGTGTTTGTTTTGAAACAGGAACTGTGGCTGGAAATGGCCCACAAGCACCAAACAGCTATAATCATGTTGACAACCAAATGGGTAAGGCCATATTCTGCCACATGTGAGATTATTTTCACACACACCCCATACACAGTCTGTTTACGAAGCTGGGTTTCATAGCGGCGCCACACTTGGAGTAGAGGGGGCAACTGGTCTTCGTTCAATTTACATCACAGTTTTTGAAGGAGGCAGAAGTTAGAAGTGTTTATTTTCCTTACATTTTATGTCGCAACCTTTTTTATAGCAAATGTCTTCTTCACTACTGTTTTCAACACTTTTTACTGTAATAATGGCTAAATACACAATGTGACGGGAGTAAAGCTCCCACAGAGCCCACCATTGACTGTTAGTTCTTCTGGTGAGCTGAAAGCAATTACAAGTCTCTAATTTTCTCAAGTTTAAATGATAAATTTGGGCATATTCTCCACTTTTCATGTCATCAACAAATCCCATGAAAAGACCAAAAGCAACAATGAACTGATCCCAATAACAACTTTTGTTTGTGTAACCAAAGCTGATATGGTTTATTCCTTTGTGCCATAGAGCTCCATTGTTGTCCATGAACTACTAAAAACCCAATAATGAGGCACACTGTTACACTGGGTGGCATGTTCCTTCATTACCATGAAACACAGCTACTGTTGTTTATTTTTGAATCAATTCCACATACAGCGTTTTGCTGCTGTAAATACTCATTAGCCACACAGTGTGTTAATCGGCAGCTGAAAATAGTCCCCACCATATGCACCATTCACTCTTGTTTTTAGTAACTGCATCTAAAAAAAAACACAGTGCCTGGCTGTTTAAGGAGTCTTTTTGTGAAACTATATATCTGTGAGTTGTTTTTTTAAAGAATTACGTATTCAGTATGAGGTTGGGTCACAGTGCCACAGACGGAGCAGGGAAGTTAGAAAGTGTTGGGAAATGGACTAATGCATTATTGGGTTTGGTCTTTTCATGGAATTTGTTATCAGCAAGACAAATTATAGCAAATAATGTAAGCTAAAATCTAATTTAGAAGGTGAAGCTGACCTAACTTCTGTTCCCTTTTCTTCCACAGCTGGCCTGCCCCAGCACGGACCACCTGGTCGGCATTTGGGTCACTACCCCTCCCTCCCCCCAGGGTACCAGAACACCCCGGCTCCTCACAATGCCACTTCTCCCATGCACCCTGCGATGCAGGCCGCCACTCAGCCTTACACTCAAGCACCTCATCCATACCAGCAGGTGAGTCACAGCCATGCACTGACTGCTGTTGGAGCATTTCACATATACTGTTTGTTAGCTCATTCTTAATGGTATGAAACTATGTGCTCCGTCATTGCTTTTCACTTAGTACACAGGCATACTCTTATTTCGATATATGGCTATATGGAAACATTAAAGGCACAATGACAAGGATTTTTCTTAAAAAAACTAATTCTAGACTTCTACAAAAATAATCATTCGCAATAATCACTTTTGATCCACTAGATGTGTGTGGCGGTGTCTGTATCTGCAGTGATCGTGCCTTCTGCTTGTTTTTTTTCTTTTCTTTACATTCTGCCGCGTTCGGATGTTTCTGAGCGATTATCTGCCTCCGCTCCCAGCTGTCACTCCTTGGCCTCTTCTCCCCCGGGGCTCTGTCCCTGGCTGACACTGTAATCAATGTTGTCTGAGTCGGAAGCTCGGGAAGCTCCCCTAAATTCTCCTGTCTGGACACAAACACTGCACCCATTAGCTAGATAAACTGAAGATCGCTAAACTAAAATTGTGCCTTTAAGCTGTCATTGAGATACAACTTCTGAGCATTTGTAGAAATAATGCTGACAAAAAGGGAGCTTTATTACAGCAACAAATGACTTTGTTTGGTTTGCTGGTCTGACTGATTGTTTCTTTGTTACATAACAGATGTTGGTCAGTGTCAACCATAACTGTAAATCATTTTTAAATGCTTTGACTGCCCCGTGACATGATAAAATGCTGGAGGACATTTTAAATCTTTGTGATGTTTTGGTTAAAACGGTGCTAAATGATTTGGCAGTCATAAGTCTTTGGTAAATAGTTGAACTCAATTGCTTGTTGTTTTGCCTTCTTTCAGCCACCTGGTGGCCCAGGACCAGCCCAACTGAGCCAGTCCCTGGCAGCCATGAGCCTCCAGTCCAGCACCCCAGAGGCCCTGCGAGTGGTCAACCTGCTGCAGGAGAGGAACCTGCTGCCACCAAGCCCGGTCCCTGCCCCGACACCCTGCCTCCCACAGGACCTGCAGAAAATCAACTGCAACCCAGAGTAAGCCATGGTGGACTACTACTGATATTCATTTTTATTGTTATTATACTTCAATTTTTTAGACTGTTTTAGTTAATTTTGTGTCAAGAAGATTATTAAATGCACCTAAAGTGTGACTATTTGCATTATAGATTACTGCTTACAGCGAAGAAAGAAATGTTAGCCGTTCGTTGCCCTGCAAGTTACTTGGCTACATAATTTCTAGACAACAGTTTTAAAGCCTGTGAAGTACTGGTAGCAACATGATCTCTTCATGCTGTTCAAGTAACTATGAACTTCTGTGTTTTTGCGTCTCTCTAGGGTTTTTCGTAGTACGCTGACCAGCATCCCTCAGACTCAGTCGCTGCTCAATAAAGCCAAGATGCCGCTGGGCCTGCTGCTCCACCCCTTCAAAGATCTCTCGGTAACACGACAGTTCAATATTTAATGTGCACACACATCAGTCAGTGCATTTACATGAATATAAATAATGTTGTAATTTCTGGCTCATGTCATGTAAACATGAAACCTGTTTTACAGATTAAGAGGAACATTTTCGACACAACTACATTTCTCCCTGGGTAGACCAAATTTTCTGGCAATGTATCGGACTGAGAATCTTCGTAAACACATTTCTAAGAAATAGGATTTGACTAAATAAGCCTCGAGGCAAAATCTGTCGGAACAAATTCATGCGAGTTCCTTTGTTAATTGAGGACATCTTGGACAGCAACAAGACCGTCTTTATTGAAAAAACAGTTACAGGAAATTGAGTTCGCCTGGAGGCACCTCTCACACAGTTGGCCTTTGTTGTGTGGTTTTCCTTGCAGCAGCTGCCTGTTGTGACATCCAGCACCATCGTCAGGTGTCGGTCCTGCAGAACCTACATCAATCCCTTCGTCTCTTTCCTGGATCAGAGGAGGTGGAAGTGCAACCTGTGCCATCGGGTCAATGATGGTAAGAAAGGTGGAGAAGTGAAGACGGCTCTTACAGATATGATCATCTGAAAGAGCCACCGTCAGTGCAAACATTCGACACAGCCTAGCTACAAACTGTACAGTACAATGGAGGAAATGACGTGGTAAAATTTGTTATTTTCAAGAAACCGTTGTGATGACCTTAAATGTTCTGTTATGAACCTACTACGTCTGTTAAGCAATATTTTTTTTAAAGTAATTAAACAACTTAAGTTTGCATACATGTACAACCCCAATACACATTTTCTAATATAGTTCTAATATTAGATCGTGATCGTCCCCCCTTACTTTTACTTCACGCTCATGGTTGAGAATTGAATTACACACAAACTACATAGTACACTATTTAAGTATCTAAATGCTGTGTTTGTGTGTGTGTGTGTGTAGTTCCAGAGGAGTTTATGTACAACCCAGTCAGCAGATCGTACGGAGAGCCACACAAAAGACCCGAGGTTCAGAACGCCACCATAGAGTTCATTGCTCCTTCAGAATACATGGTAGGTTTCAGCAGCTTCATTGATGTTGGTCCTGTTTACGATCTTGACCGTTATCTGCATGTTCAGTTTATTGTAAATGAATAGCTCATTTCCATATAAGTATACAAACTAAATTAGACGATCACTTGTTAACATGGATGTAATGTGTACAAATTGTACAGAAATCTTTGTGTTTGTAATTGTGATGGTGTATTTTCATTGCCCTTGAGTTCCCTTACATGTGTTTGCTTTGATTTACCCAGCTGAGGCCACCACAGCCTGCTGTTTACCTCTTTGTTCTCGACGTATCCCACAATGCAGTGGAGACGGGCTACCTGAATGTGTTCTGCCAGTCACTGCTGGACAATATCAACGCGTATGTACACAATTCAATTTCCAGTTATTAGAGATGTTGGGAAGGCAGCGGGGCCTTTTTATTTCTTTGTCATGTTGTGCTTTTAAACTGTACAGAGGGCTGATACTCACATTCAGCTGAATTCTTTGACATTTCATGTGTAGATAAATTTAAATACTTTTACTTGCTTTTTGCAAGAACATGGCAAAATATAGCCAAACAGTTGTTACACTATTGCCATAATGTAAAGTAATATTATTCAACAGCAGCAGCATACCTTTATACTGCAAGGCTTTGTAAATACAGATGAAAGTAGATAATCCTTGTCACCTGAATGCTAGCTTTATTTAAGTGTGTGTGTCTGTTCCCCAGGCTTCCTGGAGACTCTCGGACAAAGGTAGGTTTCATCACCTTTGACAGCACCATCCACTTCTACAACCTCCAGGAGGGACTTTCTCAGCCTCAGATGCTCATCGTGTCTGACATCGAAGGTGAGACACAGCTGACCCCAAAGCCGTGGCCAGAAGCATTCTGTTTTCGTGTTGTCCTTACATACAGTGCGTCTGTCCCATCCCGTGGTCGTGATATCTCAGGAGCGCCTGTCCACTTGGACTCGAGGATGAACTGATTTTAGATTTGGTGGTCAAAGTCACTGTCACTTCACAAAACACGTTTTTTGCTCAATTTCAATTCAATTTGGTGCTTATTATGACTGTTTCACACAAATGTCTAATAGGATAAACAGGCAAACAACCACGAGGCGGTTCTTCTAGTTATTATCTGTTCTTTGAGTTAATTGCTTCATGGTAGCTGCACTTTTGAAAATTTGTCTCATCACTATTATGATATCAGAGTGTATGACTATTATATTTGTTTATATATATGCTTTTGTTCTCCACAGATATATTTTTACCAACACCAGACAGCCTTCTAGTAAACCTCAATGAATGCAAAGAGGTAAGAAAATGTACCTTGATTACTGCAATGTTACGTGAGTATTTTGTGAATAACCGTATAAAACCTCCTAGTTTTGTCATGTTTATGAATATTAAGCTTTAGTTTTATTTGTGTGCTTTTTATTTGTTTACTCTGTGTAGAAATCAAGTTTAATAAGACTCTGGGCCCTGTCCTGCAGATGGAAGAAAGATTTCCCTCAGCGATCAATAATGTGTCTCCAAAGTATGACTCACTCCCTCTATTTGTTTTTCAGCTTGTGCAGGATCTGCTGAAGAGCCTGCCAAATTTATTTCAAAAAACCATGGAGACCCAGTCCGCCCTGGGTTCAGCTCTGCAAGCAGCCTTCAAGCTGCTCTCGCCCACCGGAGGGCGCATGACCATCTTTCAGACCCAGCTGCCGAACCTCGGTGTGGGGGCACTCCAATCCAGAGAAGACCCCAACCAACGGGCGTCTGCCAAGGTAAGAGAGACATCAACGTGTGTGGGACATCAGACGGATGGATTAAAGAGCTGTTTATCCTACAGCAGCATTATGTTACTTAAAAACAACAGATGTCACAGTAGATATTTTTATAAATTTGATCTATAAATGTCTGCATAAAATAAATAAATAAATAAATACATGCTTTGTTATTCACCGATTTCCCTACAACATTCTGGTGAACAAAAAACAAATATTAATTATTATTAATCAAACTTTGATATTGACTAATCTTTGGTCGTCGCGATTTTGAGCTCATGGTCCCACCTGGTGTGTTTTGCTTCAGGATATCCAGCACTTATCCCCAGCGACCGACTTCTACAAGAAGCTGGCTCTGGACTGCTCTGGCCAGCAGGTGTCTGTTGACCTGTTCCTGCTCAGCTCTCAGTACTGCGACCTGGCATCGCTCGGTAAGTCTCCGACTGAACGGAAAGGAGAGTGTGGATAGAAAAGCCGAGGGAGTGAGTGTTGAGTTTATTTAGTGTTTGTTTACGAGTCTTGTGCAGTACGATACAGAATACTTTGACCTGATATTGCTAATTCAGGTTTTGCCAGGAGAGTCACATTTGCAATTTAGTTTGGGTTTATAGCAAACACAGGCTTTATTTTCCAATGAAATCGACACCAACATCTTTTCTCTTGTGTTCCTTCTTCTGTTCCCAGGCTGCATATCCAGATACTCGGCAGGGAGCGTTTACTACTACCCCTCCTACCACCACCAGCACAACCCCGCTCAGGTGGAGTGCTTCCAGAAGGATCTGAAGAGATACTTGACCAGGAAGATCGGCTTCGAAGCCGTCATGAGGATACGCTGCACCAAAGGTACAGAATCACATTTAAAATAAAAAATAAAAGATGTTTCGCTTTCATTCATTTCGGATTAGTAAATACAGTGGGAAGGGGAACTGCTTATTTCTCATTTTATTTATGATTTGTGCAGAATTTTTTTAAATCTTGAAGCATTAGTATGTGTTGTCTTTCCTGCAGATAAAAGCGCTGGCTGCTGTGATTTTAACTTGAATAGCGAAGTGTTTGAAGTTAAATTTTGATTACTATTTAAATCGTTTGATGCAGTGCTAAACAATGCAGCCTCTACAGCCCCTGAATGCATTCAAATGTTCCTCATGTAAATTGACCTTTTAAGTTTGATCTCTTGTCAGCCCTTTTAAAGAAAACATAATGTTACTAGGGTCCAGAAACATTTTTTTTGTTGTTGAGGGTTATAGTTTGGTGCTGTCAGTCCAACTTGACTGACTTTGTCTCTCTCTGTCTCTCTGCAGGTCTGTCCATCCACACGTTCCACGGGAACTTCTTTGTGCGCTCCACAGATCTGTTGTCCCTTCCCAACGTGAACCCAGACGCTGGCTTCGCGGTTCAGATGTCCATCGAGGAAAACCTGGACGACATGCAAGTCGTCTCTTTCCAAGCCGCGCTGCTTTACACGTCCAGCAAAGGTACACACGCATGCATACGCAGCCACGGTTGTTTAGTTTTTTCAAAGCCATTGTGAACCATTTAAATAATGAATCTCTGTCTGTTTTTGTTTAATTGACATGGGTTTTCTCTTACAGGAGAGCGGAGGATCCGTGTCCACACCTTGTGTCTGCCTGTGGTCAATTCTCTGACGGACATCTTTGCTGGGGCTGATGTTCAAGCCATCAGTGGACTGCTGGCTTGCATGGGTAGGTTTCTAAACTATGAACACCTTTTTAGCTCCCCTCCAGACTTGTTTTAAGACATGTATAAAAAAAATACTGCTTGATACTTATTTGTTAAAAATTCTTTAGCAAATAAAAAAATGCAGAAAATCCTTCTCCCTAATTCAAAAGTGTAGAATCTATGTATGTGCACATATTGTTCATCCCTTCTACTTCACTGAAGCAATTTGTTACGGTGTGTGTGTGTCTGTGTGTCTATGTGTCTGTGTGTCTGTGTGTGTGTGTGTGTGTGTTATGGATAAACTTGGATTTGTATAAAACATCACTCACGCAAATTATTCTTCAACGTTGCAGTAAATAGTCTTTCAATTGGCTGGATATTAAATCATTGCAGGGTTTTCATCCACTTCACTGTTATTAGCACTGACAGATGGTGATGAGTGGCGGCAGCAGTGGTTACCTAGCAACCATCACATACTGAGCAGTCGGATCCATCCTGGTTCATCTCAGTCACTTACAGAACAGACGCTGATATTTTTACTCTCTTTTATAATATGACACAAAGGGGCACCACCGCTTTTCGTGCCGTACTTCAAGTGATAGGCCACTGCGGTTCTAAAATGTTGCATTAAAATTAAATAAATAAAAAAAAGCTATAATGTACTTTACTATAATGAATATCCTTGTCACCAAAACACTGTTAAATACATCCACGTCCATAACATCCTCTACAAATGTTGTTTTTGAGCAGCATCTAGAGCATGCGCGCCCCCTGGCTACCCAGATACATCCACGCTGAATTAGCCTGTACTTCCTTGCAAGAAGAACAACAGATTTTGCAGCTGCGAACTCGGTCAACATATTACACACTGAGGAATTTATTGCATCAATCGACTCCATTAACTGTCGAGATTGATTGGGCATCCACATACTGTACGTTGTGACACATTTTCCATTTTTAAATGCATTGAATCATAGAATTGAGACGTCATTGAAATGTTGTTTCTTCTTAGTCTCACCTAGAGCAATTATAAAAATATGTAGAAATGTTATGTGATAATAGCATCTCTCAAATTATTTATTTGTTACTACCACTGGGGATTTTAAAATCCTACACAGAATCATTTGAATCTCTCTCTCTCTCTCTCTCTCTCTCTCTCTCTCTCTCTCTCTCTCTCTCTCTCTCCCTCCCCCTCCAGCTGTCGACCGCTCGGCGGCGGCCAGTCTTAGTGACGCCAGAGATGCGATGACCAACGCTGCCATTGACTCGCTGACGTCGTACCGTCAGTCTGTGTTGACCATCCAGCAGCCCGGCCTGCTGTCCCCAGCCTGCCTCAGACTCTTCCCCCTCTACATCTTAGCCCTTCTCAAACAGGTCAGCTTTTCCCCCCAAAATCCAGTCATTACACATCAAAACTGCTTGAATAAATCTTAATGTCACAAAACTGCTTTTACTCTCAGGATCCTGTGTTTTAAGCCACTCCATCGAGCCTTTATTGATGTCGTTGTACGTGTTTGTGTGTGCACCCTGCAGAAAGCCTTCAGGACGGGCACCAGCACCAGGCTGGATGACCGAGTGTTTGCCATGTGTCAGCTGAAGTACCAGCCACTGGTCTACTCGATGCTGATGATCCACCCTGCTCTGTACCGTGTCGACGATCTGACCGATGAGGTGAGGAGGGTGAAATGACATCTCAGAGATTTCTGTGCATGCAGAGGCAAAGAAACATAACTGGATATAGTTTCCTTGAAATGGGTTTCACAAGAGGCTTGACTTGTGTTTTTACATAGTACACTGATATGTGGTAAAACAATCTTTTCAATGCCATGTGTTAGTTGTTAAGGACCATTATTTAATCCTTAACAACTAAAACTCTTGTCTAGTTGGTGCTGAACCTAAACAGTCACCCCAATAGTTTCCGATTCAAGTGTCTCCTTGTTACTGAGTAATCTTCTCCCATCTTCTGTTTCCTGCATCCTCAGGGAGCTTTGAACATCAATGAGCGGACCATCCCTCAGCCCAGAGTGCTGCAGCTGTCTGTGGAGAAGCTCAGCAGGGAGGCAGCTTTCCTCATGGATGCTGGGACGGTAAGAAGCTTTAAGCGGTGGTTTTTAAAATAAGCACTCATAATAAGCTGACAGAAATAGAAAGCTGATGATCTCAAACCTGGCTGAACCCCGAGGAAAAATTCAACTTGGGACGTCACTCAATGTCTGTCCTATTTTAATAATTCTCTACATTTTCTCTAATTACTTTCGCCAACCCTTAAAATGCCAAGGATATATAGCTTTTCTCTATAGCTGTGGATTATGGCATTTTTGGATAGAGTTGTAATGAAAGCATACTAAGGAAGAGATTTCTTGTTCAGAAAAAGTAGCCCCATTTTGGTTTATTCAGGTAACCGTTGGTGTCTCTGTGCCTGAATGCCGATTTAAACATTGGTGCCAAGTGGAAGCTCTGTGATGAAGCCTTACTGATGGACCAGGACATTAATAATGACATGAACCTTTCTGCAACACAATTGAGTGTGTGAAATTAACATTTTACATAAGGAAGTAGCACAGTGATCCAGAGGCTTCTGATTAAAACATCTGTCCAAGCTTTAGTTTTTATCTGACTTATGTCAAGTACCCTGTAACTCCCAGTACTACAATATTTACTGTTTATTACCACTGCCAAGGAGGTTATGTTTTCGGCTCGTGTCAGTTCATGACATTTGGTTGAAGGGACTAGGCAAAGGAATGACCCGTTAAATTTTGGAGCGAATCCAAATCACAGGGCCGATACACGATTCGTCTTTCACTTTCGTTAACATTGCGACATAGGAAATTTGTGCTGCATTCATTCCCGGAACAATCCGAAAATGAGTTCCCTCAAGTTGTAACAACAACGCGGAAACATTTATCAACTTGTTCGTTCACAATCCGAGCAATAAAATGCAACACGTCTTTGTAGCGTCCTTGTTGTTTCCACGACTTAAAGCTCATAAACACACCGAAGACGTAAAACAAATTCCCAACTCGGGGAATTTAGACCAACCGAGGAGCATGTGAAGGCGCTTTCCGAGTGCCATTCTAGTTTGTGATTGTATTTAATATATACTAATAATAATTTGTTTTTCTGAAAGGTTATGTATCTGTGGATCGGACGGAACTGCCACCCCAACTTCCTCACACAAGTCCTAGGAGTTCCCAACTATGCTGCTGTGCCTGATAACCTGGTATGACACCTCATGCTGCACGAGGATCTCCCAACAAATTGTCTTAACCATGGCATACTGGTCACATCTGTTAAACTTGCACACAGCTTATTACATCTTCCTCCCTGATGACGAAAACTTGACTGTCGCTCTCTTCTCTCACAGTATCTGCTCCCAGAGCTGGACACTGCCGAGTCGCAGAGAGCCAGAGCTTTCATCGGTTGGCTGAGGGATCAGAGGCCATTCTTCCCCTCCATGCATGTCATCAGGTGGGCAGCAGACAGCATGTTGTATAAGACAGTAAAGAATCAAGCGGCAAGGCTGTGGGGAGAGTAAAACCAGCCAACAGCTGCTGTTAGATTTTAATGTTGGCAGGTTATTTGATCTAATCTCACTTAAAGGTCACCTTCTGTTCCGCTGAGGCATCCCTTGAAAATGTTGTCGGCTGAATAGATCAGTTTACAGTCGGTGTGACAAAATTCAACCGAAAAAATCAGAAAACTGAGCAACACTGAAGTTAGTCATATGTTTTATTTTTTTTTAAACTGGAACATAATTCAGAGGTCATTTATATTTAAATCAGGCTCTTGGGGGGGGGTTAAGGTTAGAGTGATCATTAGAATCCTGCATTCAAAGATCTTAAACATTTTCATTATAGAAACAAACTCTTGAATTCCTTTTGTCAGCACTTTGAAACGACGGAGCAACTACCAACTACAACTAACACGCTTTTTCTTTCACTCTTCACCCTTTGGCCCCCTCAGGGACGAGAGCCAGCTGAAACCAACTTTTATGCAGAACATGATCGAGGACCGAACAGAGTCGGCTCTGTCGTATTACGAGTTCCTGCTCCACCTCCAACAGCAAATCTCCAAATAATCTTTAGTGGGACTGGAGGCGAAGGAACACTGAAGTGACGACGTGCATCAGTGTGTGTGTGCGTGCGTATGTATGTATGTATGTATGTATGTATGTATGTATATGATGTATGTGTACATGTGTGAAAGCAGTGGGAGTCAGATTCAAGGATGCCTCTTGCTCCATCTCCAGCTGTGGTCCACCATCTCTCTCTAAGGAAAAGCTGAACTGACGTGAAGCGTCACTCAAATCAAACTATGTTGCGGACACTTCAAGGACGGAGAGAGACAAAGAATCGATTCTGATGCTTATTTGGCACTTTTTACCCAGCTCAAACAATGTGTTGGAAGGAGAAAAAAGAGCAAGAAATCCATGATGATGATAATGGAGATTATGTATGTCAATGATCGAATGAATCAGTGTTTATTCTCATAGAACAATGCTGTCTAACTGAGGTATCGTTCAGATACAGTCCAGGCAAACGGTTGTGTGAAGTGTTTTTGTTGAAAAAGCACAGTCGTCTTTACTAAAACAAGGCAAACGTGTGTATGATTTAAAGCTAGGTTTATGTGAAGGTTAGTATGTTTGCGCTCAAAGACTGTTATTGAGTGTTACCAGGAGTATTTGTACACGCATCACCTGAGCTCTAACAACATTCTTTAATATCATACCTGAAGGACAGAACGTTTGCTTTTTTATTTCTCGGTCATTATATTTGTCTGTCGAACAAATCCGTAATCTCAGTTGTAGAAGGCAGGAAAAGGTAAAGGTGTTTGAAGGCGGACCGACCTCGCCGTCATTGGCTCCTTGAATGTGTGGAATCGGCAGTGGAAAGTCGTTGTCATTGGTCAGATCTGTCCTTCAGAAACTCTCCGTCATCTTTCCTCCCTCTGATCATTCAGAACACCTGACGACATCGCTGTTCTGTTTTTGTTTATTTCTTCTTTTTTTGTTTCTGGTTATCTAATAATTTATGAGACTCCCAATCTGATTAAATTCTATAATTGCCTTGTATGGGAAGTCACTTTTTATTATTAAGCCTCTGTTTAAATACAGACTCTATATATGAAATATTTTAATATAATAGGATATGGGAAATTCTTTAACACAGACATAACAAAAGCCATTGTGATCTTTTAATCATGCTTATTGATACTTGTATATTGAAAAAGACTGCATTATATCAAGGTGAAGAAATGCTGATGATTTTAGTATAAATATTAAGGTGAAATGACGCTAAAGAAATAAAATGTTTGGGACTTTTTAAATGTAGTTTTGTGTTTTGGTTGGGGAGCAGTTTATTCAGTTAAAGCAAAGACTACAAAACAGAATATGGACCAATAATAGTCAATTTTTCTCTTGACTAAGTGTGAATTGAGGATTTTTGATTTGGTCTGATTTCATACAGTTTGTAATCTATGTATTATATAAGCAAAAATGTATTTAGGAACAGACAGATATGTTTTCGTCTTCATGCACAAAATTGTCTTTCATAAAAAAACTGATGAAAATAAAAATAGCCTGTGTTTGTACAGAGTAAATTACAGAGGAGTGGACTTATAAATTATGTTATTAAAAAGTGGGCTGGGATTCAACTCTTCACTTTCCTGACTAAAGATATGCTTTGAATTAATTAGATAGCCATTTACTTTGCGTGGCCTTCATGAAAAGGTACCTGTACGTAACACTAATAATTGTGTCACAGGAATAACGGACATTTTACATTTAAAACACATTCATAAATTCTCAAAATTAATTACATTTTGCTCTGGTAAAAAGGCATTGAAGTGGGTGAAGGTGCGCATAATATCCTATTTAGGACTTGGACTTGACTTTAAGTTTGCCTTTGTCCCACCTCTGGTAAAGATTGTAGTACATCCAGCACTGACCGGAAGTAACCACGAGCCTCATTAAGACCTGTTTCCTGCAAGTCAGCGTTGAGGGCGTTAAAGCCCTGGACGGCGACGTCATCATTGTGCGATGTCTCTCCACAGACAACAGGCAACGGTCGGTGGTCTCATTCCGTCATGTGTACCGCTTAATTCACTAATCCGGGGCGTTTCGTGTCGCAGTTGAATCGCTGTTTTGTATGTATAGTGAACACACATTGTAGTCAACGCTAATTTATTTCAACATGGAGTCCGGAGAGGCTAGGGAGGGGGAGAAGGCAGCCTGTCTGTCGGCGGCGCAGAGGAGGGCAGAGATCCGGAGGAGAAAGCTGCTTATGAATTCAGAGGACAGGATGAAAAGAATCGTGGGTTTCACTAAAATCGAGTCTGAAAACAAAGGTAGGCTGTTTATAAATGATCCAGTTTACACTACAGTGCTGTTGGAGGAGACTTGACTATCACCTGCTCCATCCTGCTCCTGCTGCTGCTGTTTAATGCTCGAGTTATTAAGCATAATCCACATTTCAGTATTCATATTCAGTATCAACACTGGTACTGTACCAAAGCACACATTTTAGGTACCTGTACTTTACTTGAGTATTTCTATTTTATTCAGCTTCATACTTCTACTGCACTACATCTCAGAGGAAATATTATTAAATTTATTCTACTAACGTTACATATGTGACAGCTTTAGTTACTTTGCAGAATTACTTTACTTCCTGTCCAGTGAAATCTACATATCTTCAATTTTGTGTAGAAGACAACCAGATTTACAATTATATGAAACAGAAAAGCAGCCAATTGTCAGATTTGAACCAGATAATATTTATCATTTCCCCTGTTTGCTTCTGCACTAGTTTAATCTGATGTTGTTTTACATCCTCAGCTGGAGCGCTCCGGCGTCCGACAGAGCCCCGCTTCCACCTCGATCTCGACCGGACAGAGCCATGGTCATCACCCTCATCTTCTCAGAGACCGTCTCCCTTCCTGGCAGAGGGTTCAGGGCTAAGCAGCCGCTCCCACAGTGCCACCCCAGAGAGGAGGGGCTCACCTCTGCCAGACTGCAGTGAGCCACTGGGAGGCTCTCTGGAAGATGACATCGCAGGGATCCGACAGAAACCGAGAGGGGAGCGGGCATCCGACGACCACGGCGGCTCCCCACGTAGAGGCCTCCAGAAGTACCTGTCTCGGTTTGACGACGCCATGAAACTGCGGGGACAGCTGGCCAATGAGAAACCGGCCCAGGACGGAGGGTCTGACTCGGAGGAGTTTGATCCCTTCATAATCTTCCGGCTCATCGGCAGCATCCTCCTCGCTGTTTTTGTCAGGGTTTTTGTCTGCAAGTTTCTGGTGAGTCTGAGAGCTGAGACACTGTTAACTGTGAGATTGGCCCTTTGATCATTTTGACATGTTAAAGCTGGGGTAGGCAGGGTTTTACCCGTCAATTAAGGGGTACCCCAGGGTAGGCGGTTTTCTGGAAAATGCTAAAAACTGCCAGAATTTGAATACGTTTTAAACGTCATCCCAATCGTGATCCCGATGCTGTTGTATAGTAGCAATAATATCGGCGAAGCGTTTCAGTGACGTAGGGGAAAGGTTGCTAATAGTTTAGCCTTCTGCTAACCGTAGCCGTGAGTTCACTTTCTCTGCAGGATTTTCTGCCGTTGAATCAGACCATCTGAAGGGACGTGCACGCGCATCTGCATTTGTCGAAATAGATTTGTTTTTAGTCATTACATGCAAATAAGAGATCCCTTCAGGTGTGAAAATGTACGTGTCATGACATTTTACATGTTGCTTTTTTATATCTGCCCACATTTGATAATAGTGCATCTGACTACCAGTAACATGATATCGTTCTGTGTAATCTTCTCATTTCTAGTCAATATTTGCTCCATTTCTGACCCTCGAACTGGCCTATATGGGGTTGTCCAAATACTTTCCAAAGGTGAGTTTGTATTATGTATTTTATTTACATATTGAGACTCAAATTTAACATGCATGCAGAGAGTTTAACTTGGATACAGATTCTTATATTTCAGCCATGATTTTCAAGAAGCAATGTTCTAATGATCGATGTGAAGAGATACTTAGTCGGTGTGTGGAAAATGTAAGGTTTTGTCATAATTATGGTTGGTTAATGTTTCACTTTTTTCTTGGCCAGTTCACAGTTTCTCACAATATTTGGCATTAGCTTTGACAAGTTGGGTCCCATCAAGTCTTGTGTTTTCCACAACCATCTCACTGCTGGCTACACCCACAGTAAATATCACGGAAAGTTCATGCAACCTGGAGGGTGATGTCATATAGGCACAGACACATGGCAATAGATTTTTCTTTTTTAATTCTAGATTTTTATTTATTTTTTACATTTGAATTGTTTGAGGAATAGTTTAACATAAAAAAAAAAAGAAATGTCATGTTTGTATGCTAAATATGAAGTTAGAGCAAGCAGGTAATTAGCTTATCTTAGCTTAGCATAAAAATGCAGAGCATGGGGAAACTGCATTCCTAATGTTGAAAAATACACCAGGCGGCTGGCAGTGACTCCCGTGAGGTTCCCAAAAAGATCCAGTGGAGGCTCCATGAAGTCACTGGCCCAGCGAACAAATAGTTCCAGTAACTCCGGCACAACAGTTGTCTATTTTCTGTCAATTTTATCACATTTTTCTGACCTTTTTATGTACTATACAGTTGGGTGATTATCTAAAAAAAACAAATAAATTGGATAAATAAACTTGCAGCCATGCTTCATAGTGTGATTGCATTATACTCCTGTTCCCCCAGGTAGAGAAAAAGCCCCAGACTACTGTGCTGACCGCTGCCCTGTTGCTGTCTGGCATCCCCGCTGAGGTCATCAACCGCTCCATGGACACCTACAGGAGGATGGGCGACGTCTTCGCCGACCTCTGCATTTACTTCTTCACCTTCATCCTCTCGCACGAGATCCTGCTGCTCGTTGGCTCAGAGACTCCCTGATGGATCAGCTCAGTTACACCCCCCCCCCCCCCCCCCCTCCCCCTTTCTTGTTGTCCCCTCCCTCCTGTCTCCCATAACAACAAGGCATGGTCATTTACATCAGCTGACGTGGCTTTGTTGTTGACAGTCTGCGAACGAGTCCTTACTGCCTTATGGTCAAGGTCGCACTACGTGACCGCAGAGTTCGGTGTTTGTTACAGATCCCGAAGTCATTTACGCTCCGAACTGAACCTGAGAAACAGAATTACAGCATGTTTTTGTTTGTGCGAAGAATGTACTGTGGCATTTATCGTGCAGAGTAATATTTATTTGTCAGGTCGAGCACAGAAAATTGTAAATGTAATACTCAAGAGTGGACACCAGTACAGTTCATCATCAGTCGCAGACCATTTAACTTATGAACGGGAATCATTGAAGTCCCTCAACATTTGGCCGATATTTCTAAAATTGACATCATTAATTAAAAAATTCATATATTGATGCATATCACAATATAGACAGTGCATGCCAAATCCCACAAAATAATCAAACTGGTGTTTAATGCAATGAACTGACTCCCAGTACTATGCATTACATCAGAGAAACGTGTCTTCTGCAATTGGTTTCTGACTTTATTCTCGGGATTCCGACTTTAAATATTTGAATTATTCTCTGAATTCTGTGATTTAAACTCAAAAGATCTGATCATTTATGTCACATATTTCCCTCTGCCCTGCCCTTCAGTTAGTTAGAGATTTAAAAAAATTGTTTGAGTATTTAACAGTATCCAGTTCCTGATCATTTTATTTGATGTCTTAAGAACTTGAACTCTCCTTAATTGGTTTGTGTGTTTGTGTTGTGACAGATTTCCTGATAGGCAAAGCTTTAAGTCACATTTTCTGTTGCATCCATCATCCAGGGTTCCGAAGGGTCCACCCATGTTATGAACAAGTTTTCTTTCTTCGTCTGAAAGGCAGAAGAAGCATTTAGTCCTTCAATGTGGTGTGTATTATTTTGCACGTATATGAGCTTAAAAACGCAGTAAACTTCATACAGTGTATATAAATACGTAATGAAAAGTGTGATTGTGGGGAATTCTTTGGGGTTTTACTGGAAAGTACTGCCGCTGGAAATTCATGTGGGGCAGGTCTAGAGTTTGTAAGGTTATTTGTGTTGAGTACTTCTGGTGATGTGTCCTGCTTTGCTTTGTTCGAGCCTTAAAATACATACTTCATATATACGCTCTACTACTACTTCTGTGCTGTAATGTCCTCTCTCCATACTTTAAATTTCATCCAAATTAATTAATGTGAATTTCTTTTTTTCATGTAAATGAATTGGTGTGATTTATCCTACGACTTGTCTGACCTACTCGATTGTTTTTGATAATGTTTACAGAATAACTGTTTTTAGTGGCTCTCGCAGTATCTGACTTCAGTAACAAATTCAGTGTTGACATGAAATAAACAGTCTCTGATTAAAGACATACACAGGAATAAATAACCGGAGGATTCATACCAAATAAATACTACTTGTGTGACGTAATGTGCTTTTGACTCCCACTTTCTTTCTTTTATTTATTGGGTTGTGTAACAGGGAGGGTGCAAATAGATAAACAACGCTGAAAGTACATTAAGAAGAGAAAAAACGATCAAAGTAAAACCAAAACACAAGATGAAAGTAACTATTGAGTTTATGTAAAAATATATAACATAGAAAAATGTATATGTATGTATAACATAAATAATAATAAAAAATATAATCAACAAGTAATTTGTCATGTATTAGTATAGGTTAAAGTAAAACTTGATTGATGCCTTGAGGAAATTCAAAAGCTACTTGGCAGTATTTATAGTAAAAAAAACTTGCAACATTAAAGTGATGAACACATTAATGGATTATTATTATAATCCAACAATATAATATATGTTATTCTGAAATAGGAGCACATGTTGATGCTATACTTTTACTTTTGGGTATTTCTGCACTGTGGTATTACTACTTTTACTTAAATTATAGATCTGAAGTACTTTGTCCACTATTGCAGAGATATAAACAGTTTGTAAAACAGTGGTAATGTAGGATATATAAGTATTAAATACTTATTGAACTTCCAATACTGCCTACTTTTGCAAGATCCGATTAAAAGCGTTCTGTGTTTCCATTTCTCTTCTGAGAAAAACACTGTCACTCAGCTTCAGCGCCGTCGTGTAGTGTCGACCTCCCACCGCGCGGCGGCGCAACACGCGGCGCACAGCACGAGTTTGTGAATTCATCGCTGTCGCAGTTTACTAACGTGGTGGTTCAAAAGACACAAACAACCGTCCATCGCACAGGGTCTGTGAACTAATTTGACTTTTTTTTTTTACAAGACATAACCTCGTGGAATAGAGATGGGACGTGAGTCGAGGTAGGCCGGAATTACCCTTTGATTTGGTGCTTCAATATTCGGTTGAATCGCTTGTGACTAACTCCTGTGGCTGCTAAACTTACAACGTTTTAATGTCGATTAGCATGCTAGCTAACACATACTGTTGGTAATTCAGCTCAACCAGCAGTTAAGATGATATACCCGCGGCATATGCAATAAAATGTGGTTTATTAATGTAGTTTCCATCAACTGTTGGTCAGCTAACGGGATTATTATGCTGTCTGTCCCACAGACACTACAGGAAGCGTTCCGCGTCTCGGGGACGGTCAGGCAGCCGATCAAAGAGTCGCTCCCCGGACAAACGCTCCAAGAAAGACGACCGAGACCGAAACAGGAGGGAGAGATCACGGAGCCGGGACCGCCGAAGGTCCCGGTCCAGAGACAGAAAGCGAGTCAGGTGGGTGTAATTGTATGTTGACAACGTGTGAGTGTTAAAAAAAAGAGTGACTGCAGCTGTTAACACTTAAAGGAACCCAACAGAACAAGGAGAGACATGGAGGAGAATCATTTTCCTGCAGCACCCATCCACACTAGATTATGGAGCTTAAAGATAATGGAGTAGAAGCGCTGCTGCGTCTTAGTGGTGATCAAATACAGGTGCTGTTTGGACCCTTCAGGTGTACTGTGCTTATTCCATCGTGTGAAGGGCTCATTGCATGGGTGGAATATGGTCTGAAAGACGTATCACATGCAAGTTTCCTTCTGAAATAATCCAAGGCACACTGCAGGGTTCGTGCAAAATGGAAATGCCTTTTATTTTACATGGCAATCTGTGTTTAAAATGACCAACGTGTTGCGACCGACACGGGTCTTCTTCAGGGTCATTGTCAGCAGTGAGCCTGACGAAGACCATGTTCCACCCATGCAATGAGTCCTTCACAAGATGTAATAAGCATATATTTGGAGCTTCTTGTACCTCCAATGATGCCATAATCACCATCACAAAGTTTACTTTTTAGATGCTTGTGCTCATTGCAGTAAAAAAAAAAAAAAAAAAGGCAAAACCCACAGTGGATTGGACCTGTGTCGGGTTCACGATGGGCAAATCATATTAACCTTAAAGAAAATCATAATTGCAGTTTATTTTAGGAGGGTCTGAATTTTGTTTGCATTCATTTGAGATAATAAAATGGAACAAATGTAAAAAAAAAAATTTTTATATTTTCAGAAAGGGAAAGATCTTTTATATGTTCTCCCTATTGTCTGGTGTGTTTTTATGTCGTATGTTTGCCTTTTGCGGTCCAGGCGCTCCAGGAGTAGAGAGAGGAGGAGGTCTAGAAGCCGAGACAGGAGGAGGTCGGGCAGCAGGAGCCGGGCAAGGAGGTCCCGATCTGGTAGCCCCAGCAAGAGCAGGAGGCCAGATGAAAAGTGAGACTTCTTTTCTAAGAAATAAAAACATCTCAAGACTTAACTGACAGCTCTGGTAACCAACACCATGCTACTCCTTTTCTATTATTTCTTATCTTCCCGACAGGCCAAGGAGTAAGGAGAAAGACAACATTGATCCTATATCTGACAAGAAAAAGATAAAAGAGGAGAAAGAGGATGAGAAGGTTGAGGATGTAAGTTCAATATATTCAGTTCTTGTAACCTTTTTTTAAAGGGTCACTATACAGTAGGTGGGGGAAATGTTTCTGATCCTTCCTTTGTCCATGCAGCAAGACTTTGACCAGAACAAGCTTGAGGAGGAGATGAGGAAGAGGAAGGAGCGTGTGGAAAAGTGGAGGGAAGAGCAGAGGAAGAAGGCCATCGAAAACATCGGAGAGATCAAGAAAGAACTGGAGGAGATGAAGCAGGGCAAGAAGTGGAGCCTGGAGGATGACGATGGTGAGGAATAATCCCCTCAGTTTGATCCCACATGTGTTGTTTTATTGTATAGTGTCTAAATGATAAAGCAAATTCTCTTAACTCTCAAAACCTTCCCCTCTAGGGATTATTTTAATTGTCAATTGAAGCATTTATTATTATAAATATATTATTTCCCATCACGTGTTCATGTGATGTTTTACTGTTGTCTACTTGGTAAAAAAGACTTATTTTAAATAGTGAAAGCATTGTTAGTATTGTAAAATGTACACAGCAAATGTTTGTTATTTGTACTTAAGTTATTAAATCAACCAATTCAAAACATTTTGTTGAATCAATTGACCAGTACGTAATTGACTCTTCATTTCAGACGATGACGAGGACACATCGGCTCCGATGGATGGAGACGATGACGAAGACGGAGAAGGGAAGGCGGAGAGTAAAGAGAAAGAGATAAAGGAGGAGATGAAAGAGGAGGGCGAGGCGGAGAAGGAAACCCCCATGGAGCAGCCGGACGAGGAGGACGACGTGGATCCTCTGGACGCCTACATGGAGGAGGTGAAGCAGGAGGTGAAGAAGTTTAACATGGGATCCATGAAAGGAAACGATAAGGTGAGTTCCAGGGGAAAATACTTCATCATTTTAGCCTGGAGACGAGTCCTCTGATGTTTTAATGTCGTCATGGTTATGACAAAGGATTTTGCTGTCAAAGGAGAATTTTCATAGGAGCAGTTAATTGTTAAAGGAGCTTTGATTAATGCGTGACTGTTGACTTCTATTAGAAACCTGCAGGAGCTGCAGCAAGTCTGACGACCACCTCCTGTCAGCTGTCAACATCAGTTTGTCTACTAATGTTGGACTAGATGTCGTCTTTGTTTTCACCTTCATGTTTCTTCCCTCTTCAACAGAAAGGAGGTGCTATGACAGTAACCAAAGTGATGACTGTTGTTAAAACCAAGAAAGGACCCAACACTCACAAGAAGAAGGGTGAGCTGATGGAGAATGACCAGGATGCTATGGAAGTGAGTTCTTTTTTTTTTTTTTTAAATACATTTTTTGAACCCTCATTAATGTTTTTCTTTGTGACGCAGATCACACGTTTTATATGCATTTCTTCAGTACTGATGGCAACACAGCAACATTATTCTTCTCTCAGAATAAATGGCATAAAGACAGAAAATAGAAATAGATATACAGATCCTGATTTAGACTCTCACCAGGCAAAAAGCTTGACAATTGCATCAAGGTTCTCTGACGTTCTACAATGTTCCCCGTGTGTTTGACAGTACTCCTCAGAGGAGGAGGAGGTGGATCTGCAGACGGCTCTGACGGGCTTCCAGACCAAACAGAGGAAGATCCTAGAGCCTGTTGACCACGGGAAGATCCAGTACGAGTCGTACCGCAAAAACTTCTACGTGGAGGTCCCTGAGCTCGCCCGGATGACTCCAGAAGGTCAGTGAACCGAACACGGGTGATGGGAGCTTTCAGTTACGATTTAGCTATTATCCCACATTTGAGATTTATAATACGGACACTAGTATGCGATTGAGGGTAAGCCGCCACCTTGCGACTTTTAGTGACATTTGGAGCTAGTGCTAGCTACTTTCATTGGAAAAAAAACACTGCACACGACACACTGCATTTTGTTCAAACCTTCACTACCCATGTAACATCTTTGTTTGGCTGTTTTTTTATTTATTTTTTAAAACATTTTTAATCAATACAGATGTGCACGCGTACAGGCTGGAACTGGAAGGCATTACCTTTAAGGGGAAGGGCTGTCCTAAACCTATCAAGACCTGGGTGCAGTGTGGAGTGTCTATGAAGATCCTCAGTGCTATGAAGAGGTGAGTCTGATGTTGACTGCTGGTGTGATGGACTAGGCAAAATAACCTTCTAAAACGTATAACCACTCGTATCCCATTTACTCTGCCCTTTTGAAATGTGTATAAGCTTAAAATCATATTCAGTTTGTACATGACACTTGCTCAATTTCTTCCTCTCAAATGTACCCAGGCACAGCTACGATAAGCCCACCCCCATCCAGGCCCAGGCCATCCCTGCCATCATGTCGGGCCGAGACCTCATTGGCATCGCTAAGACCGGCAGCGGCAAAACCATCGCCTTCCTGCTGCCCATGTTCCGCCACATCATGGACCAGAGGCCCCTGGAGGAGTCTGAGGGACCAATCTGTAAGCAATAGATGGTTTATACTTCCTTTAGGCATCGCTCTAACATTTACAGAAATGCTTCCTATTTATATTGACCATATTCAAATAGAGAAAATAAATGACTTAAAAAAAAAATAGCAAGAACTGGGATTGTGGGAAGCGGAGTTGTGGTGTCATACTCTTGAGCTTTTTAAAGAATTGGTTCCAATGTAGGTCAAAGGAAGACCAGAATAGACCCATTTCCTCTCTGGGATAATAAAACTGGCTGTTGTGCTTCCACAGCATTTCTGATCTTAATTTTTAGCCATTAAGCCATTTAGTCATTGAAATCAATGTTACCCTAGTTAAAGTTCTTGGCAAACACTAGAGGTGTAAGAAAATATTGATAGACTTGCATATCACAATATTATGTTTTGTGATATCGTATTGCTTCTCAAAAACTGTATAGATTTTTATTAATTTTTTTTTAATTATTAGCTTGCATGCAAAGATTTGCGTACAGTATCACGATATTAAGAATTGTAACTCCTGTATCATGATGCGTGTGGTACTGCCAGATTCTGACCAATACACTAACAAATGCATTGCATCAAATCTTGTAAATTTCCCCACTGTGGGACGAATAAAGGTTTTCTGGTTTTCTGATCTTAAGCATATTGTGAAAACGTGAGCGCTCAAAATGGTAAAATGATGGAAAACACATTCTCATTCTCATGTTTTTTCCCCTTTCGCTCCCTCAGCTGTAATCATGACTCCCACCAGAGAGTTGGCTCTTCAGATCACCAAGGAGTGTAAGAAGTTCTCTAAACCGCTGGGACTCCGGGTGGTGTGTGTTTATGGCGGTACAGGCATCAGCGAGCAGGTAAACAAACGCTAATTGTTGCCCGTTAATGTTCCCCAAGGGCTTTAATTGGCTTACACTGATTAAAAAAAAAATAATAATAATTAAAGTCCATCTAACGCAGCAGCAAAGTCGAGGTAAATGCTGCACAATAATACACAATGCCATTGTAATGGTGCAGGGCAGTGCTTTGGTAGATTATTTAACCAAAAGACCTCTGCAGATAATTCAGCTTCCGGTGAAAACCTCCTGCACAGTGAAGTAAACCTAACCAGGAGTCGCTGATTGCAATGACGTCAGTGGTGGTGAAGACAACAACTCCCATGATCCTATGCTACAACACGACGTCACCAAACTCAGTCTTTTGTTGTTGTTTTGACTGAGAGACCCCTAGTGGCAGGAAATTATATATTCTACGTTTTGAATGAATCCATCATTTTAAGAAAAAAAAAAGCCCAAATGTATTCATCTGATGAAAATAGTGATTGGTTGCATCTCTAGCTTGAGAACGGTGAATGTGATAATATGAAATACTGTAACACAGCCTGCAAGATGAGCAAGCTTTGCTGTTTTTTGGCCAACTGTTATATGTGAACTTTGAATGTGACGTTGTTGTTGTTGGCGTCCAGATTGCTGAGCTGAAGAGGGGAGCGGAGATCATCGTGTGCACACCGGGAAGAATGATTGACATGTTGGGGGCCAACAGCGGTGAGTTCAGTCACCTTGACCCTCTCACTTCTTCATTTTTATAGGATGTCGATGCAAATCTGCATTTTATTTTATTTTTAAATGCCTTGTGAGCCTTTTTGTTAACTACCTTGCATGGAATACATGTTTACAATATGATAAAGTACACAATTAACTAAGTCCGTACCACTTACTAAACTGTTGACATTATTTGACCACCCTTGGGATCAGTCATATCTACAAGACAGTGATGTGTTTCCTGAAGATCAGGGCAAGTACAGGTAGGTGGACCTGGTGCTGCCTCCGTGGTTCTTCAGACTCCAAGCCAGAGACGATCAAAATGCTTGCTAAGTGTATTGTACCGTGGGTTTATCACGATGTGTAATTATTAGGGCTGTCAATCGATTCATTTATTGATCAAATTCAACGCATGCGTCAATATTTGCTTGGAAAACGCCCCCAAATGAAGATATTTCAACTCAAAAACATTACAATATTGTCGCACACGAGTAAAGCATTGAATGGAAATGCAAAAAAAAATTGCCATTAGAAATCAATAAATAGTTTTATTTCTAATCATTTACTGGGGACGGGCGGACTTTTGTGAGCGGGGAGCTCCGTGCACGCTCGCATCGTTCATTTGCACATGCCGCCCACATTGCAACGATACAAAGTCGGTTGAAAATCGACTTATGTGGGCGTAAGTCTTTTTTAACTGTTTAACAGAGCCTACTATTTACTTGTGCAACCGGTTGAAATTGTGTGACGCCTGATATCAGAGTGGTGCGTTCATTCTCAACTCGACCGGCGTGAACGTGTACTTTCACGGGTGCGGTCAGTGGCACCCTGAGTGCTTTCTTGTCGTTTAGGAGGCCAGAAATCCGACTGCTCCAGATGTATAGTACCATTGGTACATCAATTAAATTAACACAACTGTTAAATTGACAGCCCTAATAATTATCTTTATTTTAAATAAAAGTAGCCTGAAGGCTCAACCAGGGTTCTACAGTGTTGTTATTTTATTACATATGCTGATCATTAGGCCCGTCACAATACTGCTTTTTTCTTTTGGACAATTTATTGTCACAGAAATAATTGTGAAATGATATTGTCATTTTAAGACTATTTTATTATTAAGGATGATATAATATAATAACAATGAAAGTGCACACTTTCAAAGGGCAATGCACTTTTAATTCTTAACAATATTCAGAGAATTTGAATGTGAAAAAAATATTCAAAAATCCTAAATAAATAAAACTTAAATTATATAAAACCACACAACCAATTCACCAAATAAAATGGACTCTAGGGCTCTGTTAACAAAGATGTTGATGACATTATTATGTAAACCGCCGCAATGGAAACACAACAGGCAATATCCAGGTCGGCCAAAAGGACGGAGGTCATGTCTGTATAGTGTACGATAAGTCGATAACGTAATTATTGTGACGGGGCTTACTCAAATAAATTCAAAGGGCACACAATTTGAAAGCGCAGAAAGATTTTCCAGTTATTTTCACAGATGACACATCTGTAATATCTCTCATATCTTCCGAATTATTTTTTAACGCGGAGCTCATTCTGGGAAGAAATAACACTGTAGAGCCCTGTGCCGCACTGAGCATTTGCCTACAAATGTGAAGAAATACTGGAAATGTGTTAAGAAAGCAGTAGTTGTAATATTTGCTGACACTTATGGTGCATTGTGTAGATCTTTTCTGAGCAGTAATTATAATAGAAGGGTTTTTTGTTTCCACACATGCGAGGTAATCTGTAATATGTTTCCCTTGTAGGTGAAAAGACGCTTGGTCAGATAATGCTTGGGGCTCCATCTCTTGTATTGTATCTTGAGGCTGTTTTCTGACTTTTACAGGTCCCTCATGCCCCTGAGATGGTACGCAAGACCAGAGACAACCCAAAAAAAATATAAAACAAATAAAACCCTGGCCACTTAAAACTAGGGCCTTGTTTTGTTAAGTAATGTCAAGTAGTCTTGCCATGAAAAAGGCTCTCTGTGTTTGGTAGATACGTATCATGTTTTTTGAAGAAGGCAGAATACGTATGAGGACTGGCTTTTCTTGAAGTTGACTCTTCCTCATGCTCCTCTCCTTTTGGTGCGTAGGTCGTGTCACCAACCTGCGCAGAGCTACATATGTGGTGTTGGATGAAGCAGACAGGATGTTTGACATGGGCTTTGAGCCACAGGTGGGTGTCGCACAGATTTATACATTAAAATGCATGGTTTCTACTTGGAAAAAAAAAGATGAAAAAACAATAAGCTCAAGAAAATGTAGACAATATTCACTAACCCCCATGTGTCGTCTGTTTTCTCTTCCAGGTGATGCGTATTGTGGACAACGTGCGTCCAGACCGTCAGACGGTCATGTTTTCGGCCACCTTCCCCAGAGCCATGGAGGCGCTGGCTCGCAGGATCCTGGCCAAGCCCATTGAGGTCCAGGTGGGAGGCCGCAGTGTCGTCTGCTCCGATGTGGAACAACACGTGGTAAATCATTCATCTCTATCTCATTTAAAAAAGGATTTATTTAAAGGGCAAATTGGTTTATTTGTCCGGTATCTTGACAGACTCCAGTAGTTTACTTTAAACCCCTCATCTCTCTCTCGCTCTCCTTTTTTCTTTTTTCCATTTGTTTCTGTAGCTGGTGATTGAAGAGGACAAAAAGTTCCTGAAGCTGCTGGAGATTCTGGGTCACTACCAGGAGAAGGGCTCTGTCATCATCTTTGTGGACAAACAGGAGCATGCAGACGCACTGTTAAAAGACCTGATGAAAGCCTCGTACCCCTGCATGTCACTGCACGGAGGTAAGTTGGGCACATTTGGGATGCACTGATGACAACTTGGTGATTTTGGATATATTTACAATTTTGAACGAGCGGTTTCCTTTTAGTATTCCAGATGCTGTAAGAGACCTACACTAAGGCTGTTTCCAAAAATAATGCATGCGTCCGCCTCGTGATTCAGGTCCGCTCCAAAATGTAATGGCTTCTTCCTTGGCCCATGCTACATACACCCTTCCACCATTTTTCATAAAAATCGGGCCTGTAGATTTTCCGTAATGTTGCTGACGGACAAACAAACCGAACTGAAAACATAACGTCCTTAGTGCAGGTAAATGTATTAATCTCAATGTGAAGAATTAAGAATAATCTTGTTAAGACGGCTGGGTTTCTGCTGGAGCAACAGATGAATCAGACGATTGATTCCTGGCACTGGTTATTTTGAAATAAAAAATAAAAATCCAAAGTCTTATTTGCAACAACCAAACTGCAACATTGTTTCAAAAGTAAAATCAATTAACCTATAGTTTTGGAGAGCATTTGCTGATTTCCTGCTCTAACATGAATATACAACCAGTCCTTGAAATCCTTTTTTTAAAAGTTTGTGAAATTTGAGGGGGAAAAAATCAAGGCCTTTTAAAAGTTTTTGTAATCTACATAAATAGACATGGGTCATTGAAAGTGCTTGAATTTGATGTTTCAAAAGGTGTGGAAACCCTGTTAAAAGTACGTGCGCTCTATAGATTGTAAAGTGTAGTCCGCTGCCAGACAAATGAGGCCAGTTTGTATTAAGTCTCAAGCGTGAATGTTTCAAAGTCTTTCTACAGCTGCATAGGGAATAAATACATTCACTATCTAAGGCTCTGGTTCCTGCCTTACCATAACTCATGTCTAGTATTTGGTCTTTCATTTATTCCTTTCCTGCCATCCTCTTAGGAATTGACCAGTACGACAGAGACAGCATCATCAACGACTTTAAGAACGGAGCATGTCGTCTGATGGTGGCCACCTCTGTGGCAGCCAGAGGCCTGGACGTCAAGCAGCTGATCCTGGTGATCAACTACAACTGTCCCAACCACTACGAGGACTACGTCCACAGGGCCGGACGCACAGGCCGAGCAGGCAACAAGGTCAGCTACTTTAAAAACCGTAATTGCGTGTGTTTCGGTGCTTGTTCTGATGTAAAATCATTGACTGGTTAGCTCTCTGTAAAGATGTCTCTACATCTTGTTCTTTCTTCTAGGGCTTCGCCTACACCTTCATCACAGACGATCAGGTTCGCTACGCCGGGGATATCATCAAAGCCTTGGAGCTGTCCGGCTCTCCTGTCCCGCCTGAACTGGAGCAGCTTTGGGCCTCGTTCAAAGACCAACAGAAAGCGGTAAGATGAGGGAAAAGGGATCTGAAAAGGTTAATAGTGTGTGGTGTCTCAATTGGCAGTCGGACCCAATTAATTAATCCAGAAATTTCTTGTTCTTTAACTTAAATCTACTTTTCTTTCCCCATATTTTTGCTCCTCCCGTCCTTCATCCCTCCAGGAGGGTAAGACCATTAAGAGCAGCAGCGGCTTCTCAGGAAAAGGCTTCAAGTTTGACGAGACAGAGCACGCCTTGGCCAATGAGAGAAAGAAGTTGCAGAAAGCTGCTCTTGGACTGCAGGACTCTGATGACGAGGACGGAGCCCTGGATGTGAGTAATGTTTGAATTTCACTGTTAATTACGCAATTTCTAAAATGTCCATGAAATTGGCAACGTGCTCATGGAACTAAACCTCAACTGTTTCTCATCATTATATTAAAGATCTATTTTCTTTTTGGTGTCTTTAGTGTGCCATTCCAACCATCTCAATCCTCTCCTCTGCTTTTTGTTCCCTTTCTCAGATTGAGGAGCAAATCGAGAGCATGTTCAACTCCAAGAAGAGGGTGAAGGATCTGTCTGCTCCCGGTGCGTCCACCGGTCCTGCAGGAGCGGCTGCCTCCACAGCAACTGTCCCCGGGGGGATGCCAGGCCTCGGACCCACATCTGCTGGAAACATCCAGAAACTGGAGATGGCCAAGAGGCTGGCGCTCAAGATCAACGCTCAGAAGAACCTGGGCGCCGAGGCTCAGGTACGTCGAATGCCAGAGGAAAGATGGAGAGGAATTCGTCTTCTAAATGTTACAGCTGTAAATTATCACATATTGTACTTAGTGATTCATTATTTCAAATGCAGTCGTGTGCAAGTCAACAAGTTGATCTTTTGTCAGTTTGACACCAGAATTTAGACTTATGCTGTGTAAAACACGGCCACTCCTAGACATGAGCCCACACAAAAATGTATTGTCATTTAATAGTTTTTCCCCATTTTTATTTGTGTATATATTGCAATAACTTAACCAGTTAGTTTCATGTGCTGTGTCAAATTACATTTTAGCCCACATGGACCAAATGAAGCCAAACTGGTTTTCTCTTCATGTACAGGATGTGATGCAGCAGGCCACCAACGCCATCCTACGGGGCGGCACCATCATGACACCCTCAGTGTCAGCCAAGACCATCGCGGAGCAGCTGGCGGAGAAGATCAATGCCAAGCTGAACTACACCCCCGTGGAAAAGCTGGAGGAGGAGCGGCAGGCAGCTGAACAGGCCGAGACCGTCAAGAGATACGAAGAGGAGCTGGAGATCAACGACTTTCCTCAGGTGAGCTGAAACATTCCGCAGATTTACGGTTTTAGTTTGGATCTTTTGGTTTTTCAATTTTTCATGCGCTCCGGTAGGTTTTAATTACGCTCTGGGATGAGGTTCAGCGAGTACCGATCGCTGTAGTTTTCCTCGGTCACATTCAACCTGCTCCTGTGGGTGCCTCGGAGCAACAGATAAAGGATGAAAATATGAACTCGAGGCATATTTCTTCTAAAAATCACACAACTTCATCAAATATTTATCTTTCATCCTCACTGGTATTTTTGTTTGTTCCCAAGGTCAGGTTTTCTTTAAAGCCACTGAAAACCTAGTTTTTCTCTATGACATTAAATGTTCACCATATAAACAAATGAAAATATAAAGTGTTTGGGCTGGAGGATCATTTAAGTGGTTGGGACTCAAAAAGTCAGCTAATCTGCTTTATCGGGACTGTATGGGTGTGGTTTGATCATATTTGAGTGACAAAGGTGGCTACACAAACACAACCTCACAGCGATCATCAGACTTTGATTCAAATGTTGCTAAATAATGATTATTGCTCAGAAATATGTGACATCACCTTTTTCCAACTGAGCCCTGTCCACTTCAAACCAGTAAGAAGAGCAAACACACAAATGGCTCTGAGACATCTCGCGTGAGAAACAATCAAAACAGTTTAATTCTGAATAATCAAGCGTTATAAAGAATAAAAAAAAAAAAAAAAGAAAAGCTTTTTTATTTAATTTTGAGAAATTGGTATACTGTTTTTCTACTTTTGATACTGGTGGGGAAAAAATAAAAAAAATAATAAAATGTTCCTCATTGTGCTCTTCCCCAGACGGCCAGGTGGAAGGTGACGTCTAAAGAAGCTCTGCAGAGGATCGGTGAATACTCTGAAGCCGCCATCACCATCAGGGGAACATATTTCCCTCCAGGCAAAGAGCCCAAGGAGGGAGAACGCAAGATCTACCTGGCCATTGAAAGTATGTGCCAGGGAAATCATTGAACTTTTACACTTGAAAATCGTATCCCACTCTTTCTTTTAGCATCCTGTTGGCTACCTCTGGGCTCTGAATCCACTCCTATTTTCTTGTGTTTGATAGAACTTTTATATACTGTATATTAATGTTGTGTTTGCTTTCTAGGTGCAAATGAACTGGCTGTGCAGAAAGCCAAAACGGAGATTACACGGTTAATCAAGGAAGAGCTCATCAGATTAGTAAGTATATTATGCTTCTTGAAATCAATAACCAGTGCTGGATCTCACGCTGATATCAGATTTTTAGAGCAAAAAAACGTGGCAGGTTGTTGAGTAAATATCTATGAAAGATGTTGCTTATTGTCTTATTTTTTTTCTTTCCAGCAAAATTCCTACCAGCCGACAAGCAAAGGCCGATACAAAGTGTTGTAGAGCAGGAACAAAGGCTCGCTGGAGGAGTTTCCGTCTGTCAACAGTCCTCTGTCATCTCAAAGTGGTTGAAGAATATTTTAGTCTATATTTTTAATAATGTACCCTTGGATTACCTAAGTTTAGTGTATGGTTTCGTTTTTATTTTTCCTCCTTTTCCCCTTTTAGTTTCCTCTGTGTTTCACCTGAGTTTTCTGTGATTTTCTTTTCTTTTTTTTTATTTTTATTTTTTTATACCTACAGACCATAAACACCAAAATGTCTGATGCAGATTTGACCTCCAGTGTCATTGAACCATCACAATCTGCAGTAGGTCTTTTAAATATAAGACGCATTTAAATGTTGTTGTTTTTTTTTTTTTTGGGTGAGGGGGGGGGGGTCAGTTGATTTCACCCTGTTGTATGTACAAGCAACATCCCAACCATAAAGAAATAGTCGGATGAAAGATGTTTTTACTTTTCCGCACAATAAAACAATGTGTTGCTATGGAAATAAATATGTCCAGCTGTTTGCATTAACAAATCGTGTGTACTCCTGCCTGTGGTTTTAATTATTCAATAGCCTCTCCTTTGTATATTATTCATCAGCAGTGGAGTGTTGTTTGGTCAGCATTGAAACTGGATTATGGCACAATTTCAGGATATTAACATAAAAAAATTAAACAGGATTATGTAGCTTTTATTGGATGCAAATAAACAGTTTTGTGTCATTTTGAAATTGAAAACAACGTTTCAATGGGAAAGTGGCTCAGGAGGGGAAGGAGACAAACCTTCGCACCCCCTGTTTGGCACTCTGCGCATGCTCAGACTGCGCTCCCCGTCTTATTAAATTTTAATGGAAAATGGCTGCGTTTCTTATCCAAACCTCTGGAGCTGGGCAATAAAAAAAAATGAAAAAAAACCCGACAACAAACTGAAGCATCTCGTTAACGTTCACGCCGGAACCATCCGATGTGGGTATTAAAAGATATATAGCCGACGACCTGTGATGCGAAGATATTTGGGGGAAATGGATCGACTCGCGCTTTGAGGGATGAAAGATCATTTTTCTCCTTAACCCTTTCAGCACCGAAATCTGCAAACAATCGAGGTACAGTAACCTTAGATCTTATTTTGCAGGCAGGAGGGCGTGTTTTTATTGATTTTATGGCCTAGATGTACGCTGTTGGATCGGATGTCTGCGCACTTTAACGCTCTTTCGTTACAATGTTTAACCCCTTTCATGGAAAAACCGTTATTCGGGCCAAAACGAGGCTAAATTCAGCCTTGCTGTTGTAACGTGACATGGGGAAGATGAGGGTTTGTCGCCCAAGATGCGGCATCCATGTGCATGTATATATTCCATTTTTTTTGTGAATGAATATTACTACAGACTGGTGTTTGTGATAGTAAAGCTCACACCTCGCATCCTGTGTCCTCTGCTGAAATCTCACCAGCAGCAGCCCTCTTCAAGTATGTATAGCCCCATAGGTGGTTACAGCATGTATTAACAATAAAGAGCGGTTGTGTGTGTAAAGTCATAGGCCTACCATTAAATCACTGTAATCACAAGGTTATTGTGTGTATGTTCATGAAAGAGAAAGTAGTCATTTTACTGCCCCCTCCACAAGGAGGTCAGAGGTCAGCTGCAGACCACCAGCTGATAGGCATTCAATATATTGCTCAAAGGCACTACAACATAACTTTATTAAGGGTTTAGAGCAAGCCAGGCCCTTTTTTTTTTATATCTCTATAATAATAACAACCCCAATTTACATTTATTCAACATTTATCTTCATAATTATTGGGTTGTGTTATTCAAAATCTGAAACATTTTGCTTGGCCTTGGCCCTCTTAAATCAAGCCTATTTGAACTTTCCTGTTCTTTTTTTAATTTATCATTTTGAGCCTGTTAGGGGTTCAAATATAAAACAAACCGACCAGAGAAAAACAACATATTTTATGGGTTTAGATCCCCGAGTGTGAAATTGGAAGATCAGAGCGTCTTCAACATACAGGCACACAACCAGACACTGATGGAAACAAAACTGGCAAGGGAAACCTCCTGCATTAATAAACTTACAAGAATTGGATTGACATTTATTTTGACGAAATTGCTAACGCCAAAATCTACAGCAAGGCCGAGTGACAATGTTGTGAAACCCCATTCAGACAATAACCTTTTATTGACAAGCGGCGGTTCATTCATAATAGAAAAAAACAATTTCAAATAGAAAGCTCAGGGCGACTGTGCGATGCTTTTTATCTGAGGTGGGGAAGTTAATCAGACGTACATTTGCTAAACCATCCATCTAGTCTTCATCCTTTAATTATTTTCTCTTGTAAGACTGAAAAATAAAGCTTGAGATCATTTTACATAAAGCAGAAATCTCACCTTTGTGTTGCTTGTTGAAGCTCATTGTTGCCCCTAGTGGCCATTGACTTTAATGGCTTTGCCACAATCATTTTTTGAATGCCTCTCGCATTAACTTCACACAGATCAGCACTCAAATTTTGTTTGCGGCTGTGATTTCCATGTGTTACACTTTAGGGTTCCTTTTTTTTTTTTTTTTTTTTTAAGCATTTGAAGTAGATCATCTATTTCACTGGACAAAAAAAGTCATGTTTTATGTTACAATAAATATTTGGGCAAAATTGT